>JAVJIF010016545.1:0-78398 GCA_038442645.1 Agave tequilana
ATTAAAAGTCAATTTATACTTCAAGGTATATGTATGTTTAGACAAAGCAAAAGTATACATACATATCCCTAAACACAATTGAGTCCAAAAATAGATTGCATGAAAAGCAAATGACTCAAGGGGCATACATGTATATCTTAAGGTTTGACAAAATAGACATATACATGAAGTGAAAAACTTTATCATAGAAAACACATGATCATAAAACATATCAAAAATGAGGAATACATGTTTGAATGCATGAATCATCAAAACTAGACTATACTAGCACATCTAATGAGTACAAATAGGCATCAAGCACAAACTTATATAAAGGGTTATTTGTGGCCCATTCTATGTACAAGTATAACTCCTAGTTTCATGAAAACTAACATCTAAGCATATATTCAAATCATAAAGCATAAAACAAGTCATAAATCAACAATTATTCTAAAAATGATCCTTATGTAAATTCATATGCTATAAGAGTCAAGATATACAATATATCAAAACAATTGTGAAAACACAAAATATGGAATCATATAACAATGGTGATCACAAATTGCAATACATGTATAGCAATGAACATACTAATCAACACATGAATCATTAAAACGAAATCATAGAATCATGAATATCATATGATCATTGTGCATATGCATGTACATTAGATCTAAAGCATACATGTTAGTTTAAACAAGGTGAGACACTAAATGTAGATTCCAAATGAAGCATGGGTGCTCAAGTAGCTAAAACATGTACAACTTTAATATAATGGCACAAGCATAATGGACAATAAAATACAACATGCGATAATAAAAAATGAAAAGCATGTAAACACTAAATGGAGTAAGGGATTGTTACCAAAACCAAAGGGGCAACTCTCCATGTCTCTAAAACACGATGGTCCTCCACCAAATCTCCTTGAGAGTGAAGCATCCAAATGGTTCTCCTTTTAGCTTAGAATGCATCCACCTCAAGGCACCAATACCCTCACGTGACGCGAGAGCTCCCACCTACATCAAAAGTCAAAGAGGGGATCTTGGTACCCATTTCTTTGTGGGTCCACGGGGGTTAGTATCTTTTCTAACCCAAACATAATTAGTTGCTAAATTTTCTTGATAAATGCGATCATACAAAAATCTAGCAAGGTGGCCTTTTCGACCACAATGTGTACATGTGTACACGTGAGCATACATATGATGGTGGTGATCATGAAAAGCATGTGTATGCCTAGATGGGGTGTGCATGCAAGGTTGGAACTTGTTTCTTGCGAACCAAGGTTTCCAATCGTGTGTGATTCATGGCACAATGGCTCAAAGTGGAGCCCAAACTATCAACACTTTCTTCAAAACAAGTATATCATTTTCAATGTTCGAAGATAAAGTGGAGCATGCAATAGGTGTGCTAGAACATGAAGCAACATTAGCATGGCAAACATCAATCTCTTTTTGCAAAGATTTATTTTTAATCAAAACCAAATCCAATCTCTAGTAATTGAATCAATATCATTTTTCAAAGTAAGATTTTCTTTAAAAGTAAAATCCAATTTTGAAGATAAAATCTCATTGTGCTTTACAACATCATCACAATCATTTTTTGTTTTCAAAAATTCATTTTCCTTTAAAGCAAGTTCAAGTTGAGATTTAAGTGAGTCACATTCACTTGCAATCTCTTCCTTCTCTTGCAAAACCAATTCAAAATTAGAGCATAAATCTTTTAATTCATTTTTCAAAACGAGATTATCATCTTTCAATAAATCATGTTCTTCTAACAAATTTTCAAGCTTTTGAGCAAGTTCCATATTAAAGTTTGAACTTCAAAACAACCATGGCAATAGGAACTAGAGCTATCATCAATATGAGAATCCGATTGTACCTCAAGGGAGTTCTCCCTTGGACCATGAGGCATGCTCTTCGGACTTTTCTCTTTAGATCTCCTCATCTTGTTAATTATCCTTGAAGCTCGGGAGACGTCAAGATGCTCCAAACTGCAAAGCCGAATCATAGTGATCAAAAAACGGGTAAAAGAAATTCATTTAGAGATGCTCTAAGTGCTCTAAGTGCTAATGCATTGGCCTTCTTATGCTTGCTACTATTTGGGAGGGATTCTATGGTAATGCTTGATAAACTAGATGTCCTAGGTCTTTTAAATGTTTAGTCATATTAGCCTTCCAATCATTAAGTCTAAAATGGTCAAACATGGGAGGGCTAGCCATTAGTGCAACTATGTGTGTGCAAATGAAAATGCAAATGAAGATTAGCAAACCAAGATCACTCCTAGGTGGTTAAACCTAAATATCAGGAGCACTAGCTCTGATACAATTGAAAAGTCACCTAGAGGGGGGGTGAATAGGTGACAATGCTAAGTGACAATGCTAATCTATGAGCTAAATGCGGAATTTAAAAACATAATGCAAATTACACTCAAGTGCTATCAACAAGTGATGCACACAACCAAGCCAAGCAAATATGAATGAGCAATGAAAATAAATGCAAGGCACAAAGTAAAGAGAGAGTAGAGAGAGAGCCAATGGATCAAGCGCAAACACAAAGATATGTTATCGAGGTTCGAGCACCCAGCTCTACATCCCCGCCTTCGACACACGAAGGATTTCCACTAGCTCGTCCACCTAGGACCCTTTACAAGGAGTACCCAACACTCCTCTCTTTACAACCTCCTCCCTGAGGCAAACTCCAACAATCACAACCTCCTCCTTGAGGCAAATTTTCAAACCAATACAACAAACTCCCAATCACCAACCAATACAAGGATCACCTCTCAACTAGAGGGATACAACCCAAAGCACAAGCTAAGAAAAGATGGGTTACAACTTGGTGGTCACAACAACAACCACAAACAATTCTTCTTCCACACAAATAACCTATAGATATAGATAGTAGATTTTAGCTCAAAGTGTGGAGAAAACCAAGGGATATGAAACCAGCAACTCAAAGAAAAACCTTTGGGAAATAAATAAAATCAAGATATAGAAGTTCAAACAAAAGCTTTTCCCAAAATCCCTTTTCTTTGGTTTTTCAAACCCTAATCAAAAACACAAAAGATTGTTCACTTTGAATCCAAAAACCTATTTTTTTCTGGCAGCAAAAACACCAGAGAGATAGAAAATTTTAGCCCAAAAATTCTTAGAGAAAAACTCTCTCAAATGGGGTATTTATAGGCAATTTAGAAAACTAGCCGTTTACAGAATATTTGCCAGATTTACCCTGCCGGTCGACCGGCCCGGTCGACCGCCCAACGGTCAAATTCTGAACCGTTGTGGCTACCGGTCGACCGCCTCGGTCGACGGAGAATTCCTGAGAGCCAACAGCTCTCCGTCGGTCGACCGCTTCGGTCGACCGGATACAGAGTCAGCCAGCGTGCACGTATCGTGCACGTCGGTCGACCGGAACGGTCGACTGGCTTCTTTGGTGCGGTCGACCGTACCAGTCGACCGGCCAAGCCTGGCAGACAAAAGTCAGGTCTGAAATCTGAGGAAAATTAATGTCAAATAAATTCTTATAAATTACTAAAAATCCCCAAAAATAGTTTTAGCATTTTGCATTGATATATAAACATGTGATAAAAGTTTTGACTCAAATATCAAGCAATTAAAACTATTTTTGTATCTTATCATATTTATCAAAAACCAAAACTTGTATTTCTAAAACTCGGATTTTGAATAGAAAATACACATTGTCCAAAACTATCTGAAATACAAAAATATGATATTTAAACATTTTGAAGCATATTGTATATGAATAGAAATTCAATATACAAGAAAACTATATATATCATGATTTTTGTCATTAAGTCCAAAAATATGTTTGGTGTAAATACCAAAACAATAAAACACATGGAATAGATTATAACAAAGTTTGTCTAAACAATTGAAGCATGCATGTATATAGAACAAATCTAATATACATAAAACCATGTAAACTGGTTTTGATAAAAAATCTATCATGAAAACCAAGATCGGTAAACCTAAAACCGAAATCAAAACATGAAAGGTGTGTGTTGTGAACTTGAGCTTATCATACTATTCTAATCTTTACAATTAGGATCTAACCCAAACTAAAACTATGGATACCTAAGTCTTCTTGTAGAGCGCAATCTCCAAGCTAGAGCGCAATCTCCAAGTCGGCTCGATCCAAAAAAACTCTTGATTCACCGAGCAAGTGCAATGTATGATCTTTGATGCGCGGGCTCTTGAATCACATGTGCAAGCTTCCAATTCATCTGTGAAGCTAAACACCAACTAATTCTGATTAATAAATGAACTAAAATCACAAGATAATTAGTACACATAACTACATGAGTTAATCATCATCAAACTAGAGTGAAAGGCCTTTGGGCCAACAGATAGCAGCGCGATCAGGACACAGAGAGTAGAGCGAAGCGCATCATCCTTGCTGAAGATAGAGCTGATACCAGGATCCCACGGGCTATCCAACTCGTAAGCAATGGAAGCAATCCTCTTTAGAGTCCTATCAAAATCTTTACACCAAGCGTGCAACTTTCTCGTGGCCTCAGGGTGACTCGTAACCATCACCTTATTATCAACTGTAAATTCTTGCAAAGTACTATATGGGTACGTAGCAAATTTGTGGGTATCATTGTAAATTGCTATCGGTCCAGTGATATCATCAATGTATGCAACAGGAAAATGCAATGTAGTAGTCTCAACTATCTCATTCACGTCATCACTGACACTATTAGAAATGTGAATTTCATCAATAACCAGTGTGTCGGCATCAACTGTTGTGTCTATACTAACAGTCTTGGGAGGAACATAGACTCCTCAATAACCTTCGAAACATCAACTTCATCACTAGACACAATTCTAACATGTTGACTCTCTGAAGGACACTGATAATCATAATGTCCATATCCCTCACATTTATAACACTTAGCCTTAGCATTGACTAGCGTTTTGAAAGTCAAGTCCAACCTTAATGCAACATCAAAGGCCTCTTCAATAGTGTCTAAGTCATAGGGGCCAGTAATCATAGCACGTTTTATTTTAGGTCGTAAACCCCAAACAAACCTAGTTAGAGTCTCAGAAGGGTGCTCTCTCACCTCACTACGATGGGTTAAGTCCTTAAATATGGCAATGTAATCATGAACGGACATATGGCCCTGATGGAGGTTATATAGCTGGTCTACGTAGGGGTCCCTATAATGCTGACTAGCCATAATGGCTCAAGCAAACAAGCAGATGCAGTGAAGAATCCTAGAGTCAAGTAAACTAAATGTATGCACTAAACGAACAAAACACCTTAAAGTTCAAATTCTAAATGTAAAGAAAAATGCATTCCTAAAATGATGAAAAGTGATAAATGCTGATGCAACCATTAGATCGAAGCAAATAACATTTCAACTAACAAATTATAGCAATCCATATAGTAGTTGCAAGTAATCTAACAGTTAACGATTCAGGTCAAGTTAGGATATCACCTCAAGAATGGAGCAAATCGGACGTTAATCGGGGCAGAAAAACAACTCTGGACTGTGGTGCGCTGATCTGTTAAGCTGAATCTGGCAGACGACCGAAGCTTGAAATAGAATATGAAGGCTATAGATGTGTAGTGTTGCTCTCCACGAATCCGCTGCTTCGAAAACGGCTCGAATCGGGCTTAAAACGAGCTCAGAATGGACGAGTTTTGGAGTTTGAGGGGAGGTAGAATGGGTTACTGTTCACACGAACAGTAATCGGGAATTACTGTTCACTGTAAACAGTAATCGGGGTGATTACTATTCACGTGAACAGTAATCGGATTTTTTTCCTCTATTTTTCTATTCTGTTTTTTCCCCCTGTTTTTCTGTTTTTTCTGTTTTCTGTTTTTTCTGTTTTCTATTTTTTTCTGTTTTTCTGTTTTTTGCTGTTTTTTCTGTTTTTTTTCTTCTTCTTTTTTTTTTGGCAAAGTAGATCTAAATAGATCTAAATCTAGATTAGATAGATCTAAAAATAATCGATTTTTTTTTGCAAAGTAGATCTAGATCTAGAGATCCAGATCTAGATTTAAGATTTGGGGACGAGAAGAAATTCGAAGGGGATTGGTACCAAAGCTCTGATACCAAATTGATGTAAAACAGGATCGCAATCACCTTCGAATACAAATAAAAAGGAAAACTAGGGTTTTACAAGAAATAAAATGAAAAGAGAGAATAGGGTTGGAGAAATAAGCAGATAACTTTGGGCTTCGCTTCGGGCTTCACACCCTTCGGGCTTCGCACCCCTTACGCAGGCTTCACACCCCTTACACCACGGGCTTCGCACCCAAAACTCAAGAGCACTCTCAAGAGAATTTTAACGGAAAAAAATTTTTATTCAATTATTGTCTATTTATTCATTGAGTTGAGCCTCTTTATATAGGCTCTTACAAAGTGAACTTCTCGGATATAACCGATGTGGTACTAAAAGAAAGAAACAAAACACATCTCAAAATAAACTAAGGCATAAAAAGACAACTGGCTCATCACCATGCCTCCTATAATAGATCTCTACTTCTCATTTCAACATTTCTTACTACATCCAATACTTCTTTAAATTTTCTTGGAAGAACCTTACCTGCTAGTCCACGCCTGCTAGAATAGGTACACCTAATTCTCATTTTTCACTTTTTAATCCTCTTTACTACATATATCTTACATTTTCTTACACTCACAGTTTTTCCCCAGCCCCAGCTACAAAGCTACCAAAAAATTGAAATAAACAATTTACAATAGGATATGGCCATGCAAATCTCAAAGATTTATTGATAATGTAGCCAAGAAGGTCAAATCAGGATTATATAACTTGTTGAAGTGTAACGTGCAACAACCTGCCAGCCAGCTTTTTGAAAGCACTACCTTGACTTTCTTGCATCTAGGCACGAACTCAACAAAAAAAATATCTTGGGACACGTACCCACCATAGGCACAAAATCATGAAAACAATAGCTAAAAAGTTAGAAATTATGAAGATTACGTCTTACCATGCTAATTCGGCACAATTAGAGAAATTACACCTGTTCAGGAAAACATAATGATGTTAACAAATAGTTCACTTCCTCATAAAAAAGAAATCAAAGTGGTCCTCATTTTACTGAATTTTTTTAAAAAAAATCTCCAGACAGTGCTGCAAACCTGTATGCGGGGACACATATACAGCACGCACGCTCTAAAAATCCTTGGATACAGATACAGCACAACATAAATATTACACACACACAGCATGCAGACAGGCATGCTCTAAATAACTAATTAGCTAAAGGCACACCAAAATCATTGACATACCATGCAGGCGGGAGGTCATCTTATTATAATTCCGTTATAATGTTTACAAAAGATTGTTTTGTTATTCTGTAAATAAAATAAATAGTTAAATCTGAAAAATACCAACATTTTATACACTCTGTTTCAACAACTATATTGGCAATCGGTCTTGGAGGAACTTCATATCTTAGCATGTTAAAGACATAGGATTGAGTGAAGAATGTGTCAAAATATGAATATAAATATGAATATATAGATGTATACAAAAAGAATTGAATTGATTGCTTCGAATATCTGGTCATGTAGTGTTAAGACTCCACTAAACGCTTCTCCACAGGTAGCAAAATCAACTTCTGTCATCTCTGACTCCAATGGGAGCATTGTTAAATCAACTTCTGTCATCTCTGACTCCAATGGGAGCATTGTTCCTCCCTCACAAACAAAATGAACAACATCTGCTATGAAAAGTGAGGTAGTGTCCTCGCTACTACTCATGCACAAAGATATCCCAGTTTTGCTGATGTCTACAAGCACTCTTTCTGGCAATCCAAAGCATTCACTCATATGCGGCTTTGCCAGCATCAGAATTTTTAACGCAACAGCAATAATGCCAATAGAAGTAATTAGTCACTCTAGTCACATCATTATCCATGCTGCCAGGAGTTCACCACCAAAAATAATATCACTTTAACAAGTGGACTTCGAAAACATTATTATCCATGCTGCCAGGAACTCACCACTGAAAATAATCACTTTAAAAAGTGAACTTGGACAATGGATACACATATCTGGCAGTTTTCTCTTCTCATCTACTAAAATTCAGCTACTAGTCTCCACGGTAGCGCTCTGAGTAGTCGAGCTTCTAAAAAGATTTAAGCAACCATATTCCTTCTTTCAAAAAAACAGCCCGTACCACATTCCACATTCCAACTAAGTAGCAAGCTTCCAAAAAGATTTAAGCAACCTATGTTCCTTCTTTCAAAAGACGGCCTGTGCCACAATCCATTGTGTTGCCAAATCATCCAGAATAATATCGCAATCTCACTATATCGATTAACAATCGTCTAGTCTTCCCATAGACCAGCATAAAGCACACTCACAGCCATAAATTCCCGACATCCCTTGGAACATACTACTTCTGCTTCAAAAAATAATTACAGAAGTAACAAAAAAGCAAGAAGAAAGAACGAAAAGAAAAGAATACAGAGTGTCCACTCTACCAAAACAATGCCATGACATACCAACACTAAGTTCCAAGGTTGGTGAAATATTATCAGTAATGAACCCCACAATTAAAATAAAGTATCCACACTCTCATGTGTGTATCTGTGAGAACATATTGCCATGGAAAGGAGCCACTTGTATGCTGGGTTTGGCACCCCCACTGCACAGTTGAAAATGATCTCCATTTTTCCTATTGCCTATGCACTTCCATTGCAGACAAGTTCCTGTAAATACTGGTCCATCTAAGATTTTAACTAAACTCAAGTTAACAAAAAACTCTTTAGTATATATTACCATAACTAGGCGACACTTCATAGCGTATTAACTATTTCCTAGAATATCGAAGATCCCATTGAAGATGGTTATATACCTATATGTACCTTCCCTTAAATTTGTTACTACCAAACTCAGCAAATTTCCTATCCAATTACCCTCTCTTTCTCTCTCAGAAAGGTTTTGTAGATCTAAAGTCTTATCTAGTTTTATTTTCTACTTAATTTTGTGATGAGATGATCATAATACCAATATGCTTGACATTCAAATTACCTATAAATTAATATTGTAAGTATCATTCATCACTGGTGGCTAATCTCAAATGACATATGGAAAAGGCACCATTCTACATTGATGTTTATACGAGCATCTTCCATTAGATATGCGTCTGTGGGAAGATACACCTTCATGTGAGATTATGCACATTTTTTTGATAAAGTAAAATAGTTTAAACAAGTTGAACTTGTATACACCATTCCCACTAAAATTGTGCAACAGTTCTAATTACTACAAGACAACTTATAGTTAGAGTTGATTTATATATGCGTCCCAAAAAATTTGTGTCATAAACTCGACTATTTAATGATTTACTGAAGACAGAAACATACAGTCTCAAACAAAAAGAGCATCAAAACAGTAATAGTCATCCATGCAAGCAAAATTAGCACAGCAAAAATGAACCCTAAAAGAAAATACTGACTCTAAAATGAATTACAAAACTATATGCACTATGAAACGAAAACAAATCAAATTCATGAACTATCTAAAGAAATATACATCAAAATATCCTCTAATTCCCCACCCAACCCCTTTTCATTCCCCTATTACAAACCAAGTCAATCCCTAAACATCTCCACCAAATTCCTCTAAATTATGCAACAAACCTTCAAACAAACCCTCAATTTCACAACAAACCCATGCAAAACCGCCCAAGATCAAAACTTTTCCACCGTAACCCTAGCGCACAATCCAATCCTAAGTCGCAATCAACATCCTCTACCAAAAGATTGCAAGCACACGCCCCCCAAAATAGAAGCACAACCAGCGCAGTTCCCAATCAAAAAGAAAAAAAAAAATTAGGGTTTTGAGCAGAAGATCAAAAAGAGGGAGCGAGAATCGAGAAAAGAGAAGACTTTTGAGGGGGAATAATTTATACCTGGACCCGCGGCGGAGGGAAAAGCGGTTCATTTCCGATCAAGGGCGGCTCTATCTCCGATCTCAGGATCTCGACGGCGACATCAAAATGCCCGAGAGAGACTAAAGAAGAGCAAGGGCCTGCCGGCGTGTGGGGCGGGCGTACAAAAACGACGCCTGTGGAAGCCACCCTCCTCTTTCTTGAGCCTAAAGAAGTCCACAAAAATGAAGCCGACATTTAAACTACGAACGGCTGAGATCTCCTGTTGAATTTTACGGTCGAGATCAGGACCGTTGGTTGGGCGATATTTTTCCAGGGTTAACTGGCTGGAAGCGACACGTGTCGGGATTTCTGAGAGAGTCGGTTGGATTTGATTTTTACCGCAAGTTGACGGATAGGATACCAACGGGTTCACCTTTTGGTAGGTCCGGCCCGCGGTTATTAGGACCGGTTCGGTTCTGGGCCTGAAACATGAATCCCGGGTCAAAGCTCCCGTGCAATGTGAATGAATGCAACTTTTCAAGAGGGCTGCTTCAGGACCTTTGTGTCAATAAAAATTGCATTTTTGTTTCTTGAAGTGTGACTTCAATCAAAGACTGCAATTAATTAAGTGACGAAATTTTGTACATATGAGAGTTAGCTGCCCTTGGCCTTGATAGGAGATTCGAGGGGGACTCTGATCCGTGTATAATGTTCTCTGCCTGTAAAATTTTCCATTTATTTATAAAAATTTTATGAGATTCTTTTTCTTTTAGTGAGAAACCTTTTTGAGTATAACAAAGTTTTCAAGCTATTTAATTTGGTCAGTCAGACATGACTTGGTAATAAATGAGAAGGATAGAGTTATAAATTAAATTCTAAATACTGAATATAAAAACAACAAATCTATCTATATCTATCCTTTTTTTTTTTAAACAGATCCGCACATTATAGTCCCCGATGGGGGAAAGAAACCCTGTCATAAGTATAACGGGGTAAGAAAACACCTATGAGGAAGAGAAACACCATGCACACCCGTAAACCGCAACAATAGACTCCATAAAACTACTAGTAGCCTCTATGTGCAGTCTTCGTACGTTCGCGAGTGAGTATGCATGGATCACTAGTCGAGATTAGTGGCCTGTTGGCCCGGAGGCCTTCCTCTCTAGTTTTGATGATGATTAACTCATGTAGTTATGTTTACTAATAATCTTGTGATTTTAGTATCAGATCATTAATCAAGATATTAGTTGGTGATTGCTTCAAAAAGAGGAGTTTGGAAGCCTTCACTTGGTGATTCCCGAGCCCGAGCATCAAGATCACACTTAGCCATGCTCGTTGGATCACGGTGCTTGGACCGAGTCGACTTGAAGATGGAAGATCGTCAAGAAGACTTAGGTATCTATAGTTTAGTGTGTTTTAGATCCATTTGTAAAGATAAGAATAGTTGATATGCTCAAGTGCACAACACACACGTTTTATGGTTTTTCGGTTTTTAGTTTAACCGATATTTGTTTTCATGAATAGATTGATCAAAACAAGTTTAATTGGTTTATGTATAGTAGATGTATTCTTTCTATACATGCATGCTTAACTTTTAAACAAACATATTTTGACTTTCCTATTCATGTGTTGAAAAATCCAAGTTTGATAAAATACAAGTTTTGATTTTTGGTAAAAATGTTAAAACACAAAAATAGTTTCATATGCTTAATATTTGAGTTAAAATGTTTATCACATGTTTATATATCAATGCAAAATGATAAAACTATTTTTGGGGATTTTTACAAGACTTAAAAGAATTTTTAGAAATATTTTAACATGTTTTTCTGACGCAGTTTCTGACCCAGAACTGTGCTGACAGGCCAAGCCGGTCGACCAGGCGGTCGACCAACGTGCACAGACCTGTGCACGTCTACTGGCACAGTGGGCCGGTCGGCCGGTCGGCCGACCGTATCAGAGAGCCTTGCTCTCTGTATCTGGGCGGTTGACCGAGTGGTCGACCGGAGAAGAGAAGTCTTCTCTTTGTATCTGGGTGGTCGACCGTACGGTCGACCGGATGCCCCAACGGTCATATTTCTGACCGTTGGCGGTCGACCGGGACGGTCGACCGCAAGCCTGTCAAGCTGCCAGATCAGCCTAACGGCTAGTTTTCTGTTTGGGATATAAATACCCCATTTCTTTGGGGTTTTATCTAAGATTTTTAAGAGCAAAAATTCCTACTTTTCTGAAGTGTTTTTACAAGTTTTCAAAAGAGTTTTAAGTGCCAAAAAGCTTCATCTATTTGTTTTAAGTGTTTTGTTTTATTTCAAAGAAAACAGTTTTTAGGAATTGTCTCTTGAACTTATATTCTATATCCATTTTGTATTTTTCCTAAGAGTTTTTCTTTGATCAAAACACTTAGTTTTTTTTTTCACACTTGAGCTATCATCTATCCTAATCTATTAGGATCTTGTTTTGTGGAAAAGATGAAAGCGAGATTGTTTGTGGTTGAAAGAAACCACTAGTTGTAAACCCTCCTTTACTTGTGTATCCCTCTTTGGTAGAGGTTGATCGGAGTGGTATTGTTTGGATCCCTCTTCGGTAGAGGTGATTGTGTTTGGTTATTGGCTACGGGCCTTATCCCTCTTCGGTAGAGGTGGATTTTTGTTGTATTGCCTCGGTGGCATTGTACGGTTGAGAGAGGAGTTCGGGACTCTTTAGTGGATTAGAAATCCTTCTCAGTGAAGGCGGGGATGTAGAGCTAGGGGCTCGAACCTCGAAACATATCTTGTTGTTAGCGTTTGATCCATTTTCTCTCTAACCCTCTCTCTCTTTATTTTGTGCATTGCATTATTCATATTGCCATATCATTCATATTGCTTGTGTTGCCTTACATCGTTCATATTGCTATATCTCTTATATGCTTGGATTGCTTGTGTGTGCCTCACTTGTACTTAACCACAAGAGCTTTATATAGCACCTCAACCCATATCTAGGGGAATAAAGAGGAGTTAGTCCAGAGCCCTTCACGGGGAATTCGGCTACACTTGTGTGTTGTACTAAGTGTGTTGCAAATTTGTTTTAAGCTTCCGCATTTAGCGCATTTAGTTTCTAGATTATCATTATCACCTATTCACCCCCCCTCTAGGTGATTTACAATTGGTATCAGAGCCTACGCTCCTGATACTTAGGCTTAACATCCTATGAGTGAGATCCTTGTTTGCTAATCTATCATTTGCATTTTGCTTGTTTGCACGCATATAGTTTACATCCATGGACTTCATGACCCCACCTATGTTTGACCCTTCCAACATTGTTGTTTGGAAGATTAGGATGTTCGTTTATTTACAAACCCTAGGATATAAGGTTTACCTTGCCATTACTAAGGAATCTTACCTTAGTGATAGCAAGCATATAGGGGCCAATGCACAAGCCCTTGAGGCCATTAGAAGCACGCTACCTAAATATTATCTTATGCATGTTTCTAATCTTGTTCCGCCTTTGCAGTGTGGAACAAGTTGACAACCACCACCACCTCCGAGCTTCAAATGCCAATCCAATAAGAAGAGGAATCTAGTGGAGATGAATCCGAGCCACAACAATGCTATATGATCCAAGGGAATGACTCCCTTGAGGTATACTCGGATACTCAACTAGATAGTGCTAGTTCTTCATGTGATGAATTTGTTGATGCCCATGTTTTAAATGAAGAACTCTCAATTGTTTGTGAAAAATTGATTGAAAAATATAAGATTTTGAAAAGAAAAGTCTAGGCATTAACAATGATAATAAAAACTTGCTTTCTAGACTTAACAATGTTTTGCAAGAAAAAGAGGAGATTTGTAATGAGAGGGATTCATTAAAATCTCAACTTGATCTTGTTTTAAATGAAAATAAAGTTTTAAAATCTAAAAATGATTGTGAAACTCTTTTGAAGAATAATGATGTTTTGTCTTCAAAAGTTGAATTTGTTTTAAGAGAAAATGATTCTTTGAAAAGAGAAATTGATTTTATTTCAAAAGAATTAAAAATTTGTTTAAATAAAAATAAATCTTTGAAAAATGATATTTCTTCACATGTTTGCCATGCTAGGGTAGTATCTCACACTTCACCTATTGCATACTCCACTTTATCTTCAAGTGTTAAAAATGATATAAATGTTTTGAAGAAGAGTGTTGATTGTTTGGGCTCCACTTTGAGCCAATGTGTTGTGGGCCATACACGTTTGGAAACTTTGTTTCGAAAGAAACAAGTTCCATCTTTTCATGCACACCCCCACGGCATACACATGCTCCTCACGGACACCATCACACTATGTATGCTCATGTGTACACTTGTACACATTGTGGACGTAAGGGCCACCTTGCTAAAAAAATTTTTGATCGTATACATGATTATAATTTAGCAAATAAATTTGTTTGGGTTAGGAATGGTACTAACCCCCATGGACCCAATAAGATATGGGTACCAAAGACCACCCCTAGTGTTTATGATGTAAGTGTGGGCTCTCACATGACGTGAGAGTAGCGGTACCTTGGAGTGGATGCGTTCCGAGCTTCATGAAAATCAATTGGATGCATCACTTTCAAGGGAAGGTTTGGTGGGAAGACAACCATGTTTTGGAGACAAGGAAAGTTGCCTTCTAGGTTTTGATAACGATTCCTAACTCCTAATCATTATTTACATGCTTTTCATGTTTATTATTTATAGCATGTTTTATTGTTTAATGATTATTCTGATAATGCCATGCTTATTAGATCCTTGACATGCATGTATAGCCCTTTTGAGACACCCATGTTTAATATGGACCAATATTTTTGTTCTCACCATTTGTTTAGCTATCATGTTTATCATAGCTCTAATAACATGTGGATTTACATAATAATCATGTTTATATTTATCATGTTGATTTTTATCTTGTTTGATGCTTCATGCTTCGAATATACGTTTAAATGTTAGTTTTCATTAAGACTAGGTATATATTTGTGCATATAGTGGGCCACAAATAAATCTATATATGTTTGTACTTGAATGCTTATTTGAACCCATTAGATGTGCTAGTATAGTCTAGTTTTGATGATCCATGCATTTTAAACTTGTATTCTCATTTTGTTTTTGTTTTATGATCATGTGTTTTCATTTCATGTATATGTCTATTTTGCCAAACTTTAAGATGTACATGTATACCCCTTGAGTCATTTGCCTCTCATGCAAATCTATACATATGGACTCAATTGTATTTAGGGATATGTTTGCATACTTTTTGTGTTGACAAATCATACATATACCTTGAAATGAAATTTGTTTTAATGAAAATTTAGTTTCTCATGTTTCCATGTGTTTATATTTAACTTCGTGTATATGTCCGTTTTATCTAAACTATTGTTTATACATATACATCCTTTTGAGCCACGTGTCTTCATGCATATATCTTTGTGGACTCGTTGTGTTTGGATATGTATGTATACTTTAGTTCGTATAGGACATACATATACCTTGAAGATTAAATAAGTTTTGATGATTTTCATGTTTTCTTGTTTCAAGGAATTAATTGAGCTTAATTGAACATCTTTCATGATTATGATCTTCACATTTTATTTGTACACCCACATTCATTGTTTACTCATGTGTTTGTTTTCATGAGTCATATTTATGCTTAATTGATTATGAGTGTTGACTATTTTGTGAATTTCATGTTTTCATGAAAAATAATTTTGTTTTATTCCTTACTTGAAGGATTTCGTACTAGTTTACAAATTTTTCATATAACTAGTTGCGATATTCTTCATTTTGGTAGAGTTTTTCAAACATACTTTAATTTTCAAACCTATTTTTGAAAACCCCTACCTTCCATGGGTGGTTGGATGGGAGATCATGCTCATGTATGCTTTATATTGAAAATCATTTTAAACTCGAACATGGTTGGGTGGTAGTTACATGATGTATACACTTGATCATTATTATTGTTTCAATTGGTATCATTGAAATTCTTTCAATTAGTATCAATTTTGACCTTTCTTGTATACTCATATATGTTTGTATGTATGTATGCTTTTCAATTCCAATAGTATCAATTTCGATTGGTATCTAATTTTCATACATATATATATATATTATGCTAAGCTTGAGCTTCAACTTTATTTCAATTGATTAAATTTTCAATTGGTATCTTATTTCAAGCCTATGCATTGTTTTTATTGGTATTTCATAAAGGGGGAGAAAATTCGTTTTCATATTTACAATTGTATTTGTATTTCCACTCCGTTGCTTTATGATAGAAAATAAATATTTTAAATTGATATCATATACGTAAAAAGAAAAAATACTCTCTTTTGATATCAAGATGTTTATTTGAATGTTTTTAAAATTTGGTATCTCAAATTTTGTTTTAAAAAAAATAAAATACAAAAGTTTTGATTTATATTGCATATATGCAAGGAGAGCTTAACATCTCTTCTACATATAGATTCATGATGAGTGTATCTTGTATTGAAGAGCTTGACAATCTCTTCTTTATGTGGTATACGTGTGTAGGGGAAGCTTCACATCTCCTCTAATGCATTGCATAGTGTATGTTATGTGAATTAGGGCTTGTCATCCCTCTTTCATGTAATGTATCTATGTAGGGAAGCTTCACATCTTCCTCTTCATGAATGTATATCGCATATACCATTTATTTATTGATCTATGTTTATTTTCAATTGGTATCAAGATGCTTCTTTGACATATTTTCAATTGGTACCTTAATTGATTGTC
Source organism: Agave tequilana (assembly GCA_038442645.1). Taxonomy (NCBI): domain Eukaryota; kingdom Viridiplantae; phylum Streptophyta; class Magnoliopsida; order Asparagales; family Asparagaceae; genus Agave; species Agave tequilana. The sequence continues at coordinate 16,589 of JAVJIF010016545.1, forward strand.
ACCCCTAATTGGTTTTGTTTTTGTTTTAGACAAAAAGAGGGAGAACATTGTCTTTATTTACCCCTTATTGATGATTGGTTCTTTGTATTAAAAAGGGGGAGAAGATTTTGTTTTGTTTTGATTTTACCCCTTTGTTGATGATTGACAAAAAGGGGGAGAAAGATTTTGGTTTATATATGCATATTTATGTTTTGCATATATTAAGTTTAATTTAGTTTAATTTTAATTGGTATCTAGAGCATGTTTTGTTTTTGAACATTTCATTGTGTATCTAGAGCCTTTTTATTGTTTATACATATCTATGCATGTTTCATGTTTCATATTCATTGCATATTTATGTTTATTTGTTTTATGCATGAGTTAAGGGGGAGCTTCTTTGAAGCTTAACTTTAATCCATGCATATATAACTCCATGAGTTTTATCATCATCAAAAAGGGGGAGATTGTTGGCCCGGAGGCCTTCCTCTCTAGTTTTGATGATGATTAACTCATGTAGTTATGTTTACTAATAATCTTGTGATTTTAGTTTCAGATCATTAATCAAGATATTAGTTAGCGATTGCTTCAAAAAGAGGAGTTTGGAAGCCTTCACTTGGTGATTCCCGAGCCCGAGCATCAAGATCACACTTAGCCATGCTCGTTGGATCACGGTGCTTGGACCGAGTCGACTTGAAGATGGAAGATCGTCAAGAAGACTTAGGTATCCATAGTTTAGTGTGTTTTAGATCCATTTGTAAAGATAAGAATAGTTGATATGCTCAAATGCACACCACACACTTTTATGGTTTTTCGGTTTTTAGTTTAACCGCTATTTGTTTTCATGAATAGCTTGATCAAAACAAGTTTAATTGGTTTATGTATAGTAGATGTATTCTTTCTATACATGCATGCTTAACTTTTTAAATAAACTTATTTTGACTTTCCTATTCATGTGTTGAAAAATTCAAGTTTGATAAAATACAAGTTTTGGTTTTTGGTAAAAATGTTAAAACACAAAAATAGTTTCATATGCTTGATATTTGAGTTAAAATGTTTATCGCATGTTTATATATCAATGCAAAATGATAAAACTATTTTTGGGGATTTTTACAAGACTTAAAAGAATTTTTAAAAATATTTTAACATGTTTTTCTGACGCAGTTTCTGACCCAGAACTGTGTTGACAGGCCAGGCCGGTTGACCGGGCAGTCAACCGACGTGCACAGACCTGTGCACGTCTACTGGCACAGTGGGCCGGTCGGCCGGTCGGCCGACCGTATCAGAGAGTCTTGCTCTCTGTATCTGGGCGGTCGACCGAGCGGTAAGAGAAGTCTGCTCTCTGTATCTGGGCGGTCGGCCGTGCGGTCGACCGGATGCCCCAACGGTCATATTTCTGACCGTTGGCGGTCGACCGGGACGGTCGACCGCAAGCCTGTCAGGCTGCCAGATCAGCCTAACGGCTAGTTTTCTGTTTGGGCAATAAATACCCCATTTCTTGGGGGTTTTAGCTAAGATTTTTAAGAGCAAAAATTCCTACTTTTCTGAAGTGTTTTTACAAGTTTTCAAAAGAGTTTTAAGTGCTAAAAAGCTTCATCTACTTGTTTTAAGTGTTTTGTTTTATTTCAAAGAAAATAGTTTTTAGGAATTGTTTCTTGATCTTATATTCTATATCCATTTTGTATTTTTCCCAAGAGTTTTTCTTTGATCAAAATACTTAGTTTTTTTTTCACACATGAGCTATCATCTATCCTAATCTATTAGGATCTTATTTTTGTGGAAAAGAGGAAAGAGAGATTGTTTGTGGTTGAAAGAAACCACTAGTTGTAAACCCTCCTTTACTTGTGTATCCCTATTTGGTGGAGGTTGATCGGAGTGGTATTAGTTGGATCCCTCTTCGGTAGAGGTGATTGTTTTTGGTTATTGGCTATGGGCCTTATCCTTCTTCGGTAGAGGTGGATTGTGGTTGTATTGCCTCGGTGGCATTGTACGGTTGAGAGAGGAGTTCGGCACTCCTTTAATGGATTAGAAATCCTTCTCGGTGAAGGCGGGGATGTAGAGTTAGGAGCTCGAATCTCGAAACATATCTTGTTGTTAGCGTTTGATTCATTGTCTCTCTAACCCTCTCTCTTTATTTTGTACATTGCATTATTCATATTGCCATATCATTCATATTGTTTGTGTTGCCTTGCATCGTTCATATTGCTATATCTCTTATATGCTTGGATTGCTTGTGCGTGCCTCACTTGTACTTAACCACAAGAGCTTCATATAGCACCTCAACTCATATCTAGGGGAATCAAGAGGAGTTAGTCCAGAGCCCTTCACGGGGAATTCGGCTACACTTGTGTGTTGTACTAAGTGTGTTGCAAATTTGTTTTAAGCTTTCGCATTTAACACATTTAGTTTCTAGATTAGCATTATCACCTATTCACCCCCCTCTAGGTGATTTACATGGCCTTCTTACGGCATGAAGTTGAAAAATCCACATGCTATTAATAGAATAGGAGAGACTTAGCTACCCAAATTCCAAGTAATAAAAATTCAAAGGGAAGATAAGAATTTATGAACCTTGAGCTATCAATGAACTATAAGAAAATATTACAAAATCCTAAAATTAATATTAAAAAAAGAAAAGAAAAGTGATACTCTTTTGCACTGAACAGTGAAATTAGAAACTAAACAAAATTCGTGAAAAATTTTTAGGGATCATAAAAAGAAATTACCTTGACAGGGTTTGGTTGATTGATTAATGCAGATCCACAGCCTTCAGCTGCTTCAGGAAAAACTGACAGCTACTACAGTGGAGGAAGAGCGGAAGGAAGATGAGGAATTTTTAAATTTCAGTTAACGGGTTGTGGATCTACGCCCGACCCAGTTGAGTTTACTATGATCTGACAAGCAAGATGCTTTTCTTGCTACCCAACGCAGAGAGAGGGTATATCAGTGAGTGAGTGTAATTAATATGATTTTCAGCTTGAATTTGGAATTACTCTCTTTCAAACTCTGTATAGAGTTAGGGCACTCTCCAATTGCCCCCAAAATCTATCAAATTCCCAATTATCCCCTCAATTTTGCAAGTTCTTCTTAGTCTCATTGTAATTTCAGGTCGAGATGACGATGAAGATTCGACATCGAGATGCACTGGTGACTTTCATGGCGGTGGCTACATCAATGGTATTAGAGCGTCGGCTCGCCAACAAACTCGAGGAGGCCGATGACGATCTTGAAGAGGAGATCGACCGTTAATTGGATATCCTTCTTCAGAGCTTCGAGGAGAGAATGGATGCTCGTTTTCAGACCTACGAGGAGAGGATCAACTCTCGCTTCCGAGCTCTCGAGGAGAGAATGGAGAGGTAGATGGTCGAGTTCTGTGATGAGATGAACGAGGTTTAGATCGGAGCTTTGAGGCGTCAAACGGACGCTCGACGACGACGAGGATGCTCCACCGCATTCTCCTAAATGCACACTAGTTGTTCAATCAAATTCCAAAAGGATGTCACGCAGATCACATTGTGACTCGCCTATGGAAGCAGCAATCGCCTCTCTTGCAAATCGAGCTCAATGCCAGTGTGAGAGAAGTGATACGAGTTGTTAATGAAATGTCCAGGAGAGATGAAAATCTCGATGACACTCCTTTTGAAAATTGTAAGGTGCGAGTCGATGAACTTAACCCAATCTCTTCGACATTGTTCAACATGGAACCCAATTGGGATGTCTGTGATGATGATGTTGATATTCAAGTAGAGTACCTGCCTGTATGGGATGAGCATGAGGAGGCTATCGACAATCTGATACCTCAACTGGGGAGAACATTGTGACTAAGGAAGGTGCTCAATGAAATGCCAATGGGAAGAACACAGTGGAAAGGATCCAAGTTGGAACACCCGGATTATTAAATCCCAATTTACTATTCTAATTTTGGATTAACGAGATTAAAAAGAACAATTAGAATGAATGATTATTTGATTAATTAGTGTGAAGAGGATTTCGAAAATTCTGGGAAAATTTTGAGGTGGGATAAATTGGATATTTGAATATACATATGCATGTATTAGTGAAAATTTTACGAATACACTCATCCTGTATGAATACATGTATATAAAAAATTATACAATATTGTGTATGTAAATATATGTATTGAATGGTGTATGAGTATATTATATAAATACAAGAAAATATAATCAAATACAAATGAAATACCATAATACTACATTCCTAGTGTTTTGGAGGAAGGGTAGGGATTGAATTGGGTATGATAAGGATGAGATGGAGGGCTAGGATTTACTAGGGTTTGATGAAGATTGAGGTGGCAATAGGAGAAGATATTAGTTTGACACATGGACTTTTACCATTAAATTAAATAGTAGTAAGTATTAAAAAGAAAAGAAAACCCCATAAGCCTCACTCTTTCATCGCCATCTTCCTATCAAATCTCAAAAACATCAAACCCAAATCCCCTAAATTGGAGACAAACTTCTCCCACAAAATTTATCCCAATTCTCTCACCAATCTCTCCCCAAATCCCCCTCAAGATCCCTCACTCTTAATCTCTTTTCTCATATTTTCCCCCCTCTTCCATGGATCAGGTGATGGCTCGGGCCATAGGACATCGGGAGGAGGGTGTTGGCCGGCAAGGCAACGCAGCACACAACAGCCGCTGATGCCACAACCAGCAGCCGCCCGGGACGAGGCGGCGTCGCGGAGGTGCAGACAGTGGCGCCAGGGCATAGACACAGCACAAACATATGGTTGTTAGCTCAAATCGAGGTGAGGGAGATTTGCTTTAATCTAGTCTTGTTTCAAATTCAATTTCTGAAGAATTCCTTAATCATAATCAAGTTGTGCATCAGCTTCTCAAAATCAATTGAGTGTTACTTGAGATACTTGAAAACTATAAAAGTTTACTGTGAAGGATTTATTCTTTATATATATGTATATATACATTTGTGATTTAATTTCTTCAATTGGATTTTCCAATTAGAGTTTGGCCTTCATAATTGAGGGAGGAATATTGTAAATTACTCAAGCTTGAAATGGTGCTTATGTTTGATAGATAGATCTCTTGGTTAACTCATGTTAGACTTACCAATCCACAACTTACACACACACACAGAGACTTGTGTCCGCCCAAAAGGATTTGACGCCGATCCTCCCCACTCAAATACCAACATCCGACATTCGAATACAAGATCCACTGCATTGAAGTTGATCTATTTTATTTCAAGTGTCTATAAATAAAAAATCATGTGTATTGAATCCTTTTTGCCCGTACGTAGTGAGAAAACGGACATGCTGAATAGTAAATTGGTTGGTTAACGCTGTAGAACATTTAAAAGCTAAAAAAATTGGTTTGTAGGGTTTTTAAATGTTTAGATCATAATCAAATTGCTGGATCGAGAATGTATATGTCTAAAGATACAGATTTAACTAACTCACTACTTTCGACCGTCCATTTTGCGTCGCTTGATGGATGGGCAAAAAGTATTTAAAACACTTGATTTTTAGTTTATAGATATTTGAAATAATATAGATCAACTTTAACGGAGTGGATCCTGTATTCATATGTCGGAGGGTTGTATTTGAGTTGAAAGGATTCAGGCTCAAATTCTTTTAGAAGAACACAAGTCTACCTCTCTTTATATATATAATATGTATATCAGCCGACAGCTGAGAATCTCTCTCAACCTGCGGCGACGTGACATATTATTAGCCACAGTAATAAGAACGGCCCGCTTATTGGAATAATTGAACTTACTAAATATCTTTACTGTAAAAGATAGTGGATCTGTATAGTTTATTACTATTTTTATATTTCTGATCTTAGTCAATATTGTCACAGTTATCTTTATAACTGCGACTAACTAAATATGAGTCAGGTCTCTTCAAGTGAAACTTCATATAATCATGAAACATATTTGAATACTTCTTTATTAATTTTTTTATACACAGATATTATGGATTTCAGGAATGCGACTAAGCTCGAAGTGGTTAATAAAATAATTTCTCAATAGTCTTAAAGGAGATCTTTGTCGCAGTCTACAATTATATATAGGATTGTATCATATGAAACTCATAAACATGTCATTTTTGTACTTAATTTATATATAAATAAATTAATTTTTACAGAATTTTATGATATGATCTATAAGAATTTTACTGGTTGCGAATATAGTCGCAGTTTACTTATACGCATGCCACGTATAAACGATCAAAATTATCTTACATGTAGCATGCGAATAAGGACTGCGATTATGGTCGCAGTGCATAACGATATCCTGTTGTGGATGAGTTTTTTGCTAGGTTAGTTGTAAAAACGGTGAATAAGAACTGCGACTTTAGTTGTAAGTATACTTATGATTTTATATATTTGCTCTTCAATATGGTGATTGTCTCTTTTCACGCATGAGAAGAACTTTGAATTTGTGTTACACACTGCGTCTGTAGTCGCAGTTATTGAATTTGTAATATACAGTGAAATATACTGATTTGAGAGGATTGCAATCATGATCACAGTATCATTTGTTTATATAGTTAACTTTGTACTGTGAACATGGTTGCAGTTTTTAACTTGATTGAATGTACATCAATCAAACTGTTTTTGTCAGGACTGCGATTATGGCCACAGTTTCATGTATCAATGTAGTTAATTACGGACTGCGACCATAATCGAAGTTCTATTAGTTGAGAGAATTATTATCTGAGTACTGCGATCATGTGCACAGTTGAGATACAAAACTAATAACTTTTTATTTATTAGCATAGAGTGTGACCATAGTTAACTTCTTAATAAGTCTTACATTTTTCTATAGTAAATCATTATATTTCTTATCGTATATTAACAATATTTGAGTGTAATATATTAGGTCCGCGATCATTGTATCAGTGTTTATAAAATCACTCAAAAGTCCTGTGAGTACTTCGATGCATAAAAGAAAAATATTTTACATGTATTTTAAAAATATAGAAGATTATTTTTCAGATATAAGTAAATTTTCTTTGTAACATAATGTGGTCAGAAAGAGACCTTATAAAAAAAGAGCATTAAAAGCTCTTAGAAGAAGACAAAAATAAGGTGAATATCAGAAGAGCAGAAAATCCTAGTTCTCGTCGTCATCACTATCATAAGCAGATTCGTCGTCTTCATTCTCCTCGTCTTCTTGTTTGTTATTTCTTTCCTTATCTTCTCCCTCGTTGATCGGCTCGCTGTCCTCTTCATTTTCTTTCTCTTTTTTAGGGTACTTTCGTTCGTTGATACTCTCAGAATGAATTATCTGTATCAAGCTCTTCTTCTGATCCGTGTTAAGAAAAACCTGCAGAGGATATGCTCAAAGAAAACGTGCCTTCAGAATCAGAGGACATGTTTTCATCAAGCATGTCTTTGTAAGGTGACAGAGAAATAAGTTCCTCCTCACTATGCCTCATGAAAACTTCATCATTCTCATGAAGAGGAGATTTAGATAAAATATTATTTGATGTAGTGAGGTAGTCAAAAGGAGTGAAATTCAGACTGCTATCAGATTCACTAGAATCCTCTGAAGAAAGAGGACCGACAGGAGAATGATTAAAATTAAAATCTGAGTGTTCAGAGGAAGAAGATGAGGAAGACATGATTCAAGAATGAATTATTTCAAGAAAGTTAGAAATCAAATTATAAAAGAAGAGCACAAATATCATTTTTAGATATGAGATTTTATAATATATTAGTTACAAACACAGAAAAGGCGAATACTATGAAACGACGTGAATAGTAATAATAAGTGTTATAGGTGACGATTGAGTCTTCGAAGAAATGATAGAAAATTAAATATTTAATTGAAGTAGTTATGGCAGAAGAATCCAAAGATTTTTCTTTTTTCCAGAGGTTTATTATGTGAACTACAAATTAGCTTTTTATAAAATATTTTTCTTATATATTTAGATTTCGTATAATGTACATCTTTCCTTTATCGAGATTAATTTTAGTGCACATCTTTTTCGAGACTGTTATTGTATCACGTTAGATAGGATATTAATTACTTCAATTATGTCGGAGTAATTAATATTGTATTTCATAAGATGTGATATATGCGGACTGCTCTCACGGTGGCATGGCTAATCTACCTTGTTAAGTCTGATCGTTGCTAGGACTGCGACTTTTGTTGTATTTTATAAACGATCAAAATTCTATTACATGTGTCATATGAATAAGGATTGTGACTGTGATCGCAGTGCTTAACAATAGTATGTTTCGTTTATTATTTTTATACGAATAAAGAATGTGACTGGGTCACAGTCGTAATATAAGATTAGAAGTTATGTTAGATTAAGACTGCGACCATGGTCGTACTGCTAAAAGGTCTGCGGTTAGGGTCGCACTTGTGATATAAGATTGGAAGTTTTGTTATACTATGACTGTGAACATGATCGCATTGTTAATATAGTTTTTTGATTATATTTTTGAATGTATATGTACTGTGACCTTGGTCCAATTTATAATATACATTTAGAATAAAGCATTTCTTAGTACCAAGACCGATCTTAGTCGCAGTTCATTAAAAATTTCATAAAATATTATCCAACCAATCTGCAAATATTGTGCCAGTTACGAGAATATCAGATTTATAATTTTTTTGCAAAATAAATCATTAACTATTTTATTTCATTATTTTTTATAATATACATTTGTTATACAAAAAAATATACGGCTGCCCCACATCAAATTTTATTTTTTTTATTCATTTCAGTTTCTTTTATTAAACCTACATGAACTGAAAATAACGCGAAAATAAACAATAAAAAATTATATATTACAACCAATTCTCTAGGTTTCACGCATATTTTTAAACTTTTACTACTGTTGTTTTTTTCCTCATCATCTTGATCCGTTCTTTTTTCTTTTATATTTTCAATGTAGGTGAATTAGAAAAATTATAACTGCAGATAATTCAATAGAAATTTCTCTGTAAATTATAAATATTTTCGGTAAATTTTTGTCGTGGATGAGTTTTTACTAGGTTAGAAGTAAAAATAGGGGTATTTTGGTCAACTTGATTGACGGTTCTTTAGGGGGGCTTTTTGAGATTTTTTTAGTGCATATATTCTGCTACCAATTTGTAGCATAGATTGGGTCACGTCAACGCCGGCTGAGGAACTCTCTCAGCTGGCGGCTGAGGTACAAATACTCCATATATATAATTAATTTTATAGAAAAACTTAAAGTAATTAACGGAGTTACATATCAATGAAGCATGCATCTATGTGCAAGTTAGTATGACTAATTATTGGATATAGATTGGGTACTTTAGATTCTCAATTGACAATTAATTCATCGGTAATAGTAAGGCAAAACAAATGCTGTTAGTACGCAAACTTAAAGTGTATATGTATGTATGTTTATGTCCTCCCATTGAGGGTTTCATGTATAATCTGCCATATCTCAATTACTCGAAAATCATGATCATATCTGAGCTTAATTCATGTGACATCTTAATCTAAATCTAGTAAACTTAATTTGTTTTGTATTCAGATTAGGTCTCCTTCGTGTATAACTCGATTCATACTAGTTATAGGATTTCAGTTGGCTAGATGTATGGGAACTCAAGGTTTTCTTTAATTAACTTCTTCTGAGCTCCTTCTGCTATATATCGTACCCAGTAAATGGTCTCACATAGTAGGAAAAGATCAAGTTTTGAGTGTGGAGTTGTCAATCTTACAGTAAACTATAGGTTCGCTGCCCCACCCAAGATATCATGTAATACACGAGTGATTATACAATAAGGCATTTACAAATTGAGACTTGATATATAAGCTAAGAACTCTTGATTGCAAAAGAGATCAATTTTGTTCTTGGTAGAATAGATTCGACACTATTGTTTAGTCAAGAATTCAGTTTTTGTGAATACTAGTAATAGGTGAAAATGACATAACATAATAAAGAGAAATTTAGTAAAGAGCCATGTGAGGAGTATAAATACTAAAAACAAAAACTGACATACAGGGATCTTTGAATCAAAAATTGTTGATCATTTCTCATAAGTTCCAATAACTAATTCTAAACGCATCCTTGGAGTCCTCCTTCATGATATTTGGATAGCATATTTATTCACTAAGGAAATATTGATGTAGAATCGAAAACACTTTATCCTTGTTATGTTCTTTAGTAGATTATATAATCTATAGGATGATGATCTTGATTTGTTACAATGTTTAAAGTAATCATTTGTTTTGTAAATCCTTTCTTTTATTTGTTGACAAAACATGATCATTTTTACTTGTTAGCATTGGGATAGTAGAATAGATCTTTCGATAATTGCATACGCGTTGAGGGCCTATTAAGGGGAGTCTTTTCAAGAATAAATCAAGTGCAGTACCCAAGAATGTTACTTGGGATAGCTGAGAAATTGTATTATCTTATAAATCTTGGTGTAAATGCGACCGTAGTAGAACCCATACCTTCCTTGAATAAACAAGTGAGAGACTTAAGTGAGATACCGATAATTCTAGTGGTCGAGGTTCATCACTTATTGGATACAAAAGATTAACTATTCTACCTCAGGGTATTCATAATTAAATCGAAACTTCACATTATTGTTGGACGCTCCGTAATTGTAGATTAAAACTGTTAGAACGCTCGATGGATACTTTATCAATTCATCTCGATGTCAGATTGATATGGAATCACCTTTATCAATTTATAGAGGATAATTAGCTAAATTGTTGAGGAGATGTGAAACTAGAATTAAACTGTGAAACAAGCTAAGTATTATACACTTCAGATAATAATTAGCTAGTTTAACTATTAATTGTGAAACCAATATGATAGAATTGAAATTTTTTGGAATCGATAATTAGGTAATTGAAAAATAGGGTTGAAAACAAACTGAGTGAAAGTAACTGATCAATAACTAATTAATTCAATGAATAATTAGAATATCAGAATTTCTGGTCGAATTGAAAATACAGAGTATATTTCCTAGGATATAATCAGTTCATAAATCATGAAACTGAAAGTATTGTCTGGTATTATGAAACATCGATTTAACTTGACACCAATGTTAGCCGATGAATTCATCATCAATATGAAGTCGAGCTGAAACAAGTTATTGGTAACAATAATATCTCTCAGTCCAACTAAATAAAACTTATCTTGTAATTAAGGATAAGTATTTAATTATAATGTTTTTGGTAACAGTGATTAATATTAGCATGTAGTATTTGTCATAATTGATGATATGATCAGAATTGGTAAGTTTGTATCAAAGGGCAATCTAGACCCTAAATTAGCTCAGTATAAAGAATAATCAGAATTCAATATGGGCTTGATCACAAATTAGTAGACTACTAATAAGTGTTATATGATAATTGTATACATACTAGCAGGAGGTTAAATAGAGTGATAAGAGTGGACAACTATAAATATCAAGTATGTTAGGGCTCTAAATAAAGAATCGAAAGTCAAATACGGTAATCAAATATCAAATGTATAAAATGAGAGTTTCATCTAATTACAAGACTTTACTGTATGAGTTACGAATACATGTGTTAGAGGTATAGATAATTGTTGGATAAATTGTTGGATGATTATGCGTGTATCATGATTGTTGCATATGCGTGTTGCTAAAGTAGGATAGCATATATATGAATGTGAATGAATGAATGCCGGAATATGATAATAAGTTAGTTAAAACATCGCGAGTGGTGTAACCACCCACATGTGCAGACTATTACTGATTATACTTAATTAGAGATATATTAGTAACATGATCAAGAAGGTCGGTAGCTGATGACATGAAAAGGGAACTCGACTATCACAAAATGAAGTGAATGGATCACTACAGTGTTAACTTGTAAGCTATATACATACTACCTACATATATAGTGAATCATGAACTTTTTTTTTAAGAAATGTAATTGATAAGTTGAGAATCAAACTATAATAATTGGTTGATACTTCATATTGTGATGAATTAGCTGTTTTCTGTGTGTGTAAATACACAAACACACACATGTATATTGCATTCATGCATAGCAGAGGAAAGAGCCAGGCGAGCGTCGGTAGGAGGGAAAGACGGCGTTTTATGATACTATATATATATATATATATATATATATATATATATACATATATATATATATATATATATATGTATATATATATATATATATATATATATATATATATATATATATGTGTATATATATATATAATAAAACAGAGGAAGGGGCCGGGTCAGAGCCGGTAAGAGGGGAAGACGGTGTTATTGCTATAATATATTAATATATATATATATAACGGAGGAAGAGGTTGGGTGAGAGGTGCTAGGAGGGAGAAGATGGAGAATCTCACTTTAATTGTGATTGGTATATGTATGCATATAAATAATGTGTGATGCGTATTTTACTAAGTACGATATGCTAATACTGTGAAGTGTGATATCATTATGTGATATGCAAGTACATTTGAAATATGTGTATTATCTGGATGGATAAATTGTATTTATGAAAGTGTGATTGTCACACCCCGTGCATGATATATGAGATATACATGTGTTACTTACTGTGAATGCATAAGAAGAACTTAATAATAAAACATAAATAGCTGATATAATATCTCACTGAACTCATACACTCTATAATATGTGGAATAGAGGCCTAATAAGTTAAAGAAAATCAATAACCAAAAGAGTCGGGCCGTCCCCGAAGATTATGAAGGCAATTGTCTTATTTGTTACATCATTTGATATCTGTTTCCCATTTCTCTTGTTCATTCAGATTTACTCTATTACTTGAATAATCATACTTATTATTGATTATGTCACCATCACTTGATTTTATTATGTCTATACTCACCGAGTTATTGAGCTCACCCCTCTCAGTTTCATATTTTCAAGTCATGGTGAGGCGAAGACCCAATTTAAGGCTTTAGGCGTTCTGTCGGGAATTTTGTTAAAAGAAAAGTATTGAAAATGTTACTAGGTGTTATTTGTAAAGTTTCTCATCGCATATGTTTGCAGCTTTATTTGACGTGTATTTGTATAATGCGTTAGATTGTGATGATTATGATGAGTTGAATTTATAGATAGTTTTGTATTATGTTATGGATGCCAAGAGGGGTACCCTCGAGTATATATTTACTATGAATATTGATAGAGAGAATACTTGCTCAAATGGATTTGATAAGTAGGCGATGTCAAGCTGAAATATTATTATAATTGCGTGGGTGATTGCTGAGTCGGTCTGTGTAATTGGATTGAGATAAGCCGTGTTGGCTGATGTTAACATATATTGTATTCGGGACATGTGACAAAATACAAAGGATATGCTGCCAAAATTTTCTAGAAATTTGAAATGATTATGATAATCCGCTGATTAATATAGAGGTTTATGTTCGTTGAGGTCATTAAAAATTGGGACCGTTGCACAGGCTCGGGAGAAATCCCCATGCAAGTATTTGTAGACAGTCAGCTGGAGAGGGTCTATAATTTTGAGTTATTTCTTGAATTGGGATCAACTAATTTGGTGATGTTTGATGAAATGCGTGATAGAGATATAGTTGTATGCAATTGTAAATTGGGTGAGTTCAAGACACCAATGCTGGAATGTTTTTGTTGGTGGGAAGAGTACAATAGTAGAGTTAGAAATCGGGAAGAGGCGGTGCTTGATGTGGGATCGGTGATGAGATTGATTAATGTGTTTGTGAGTATGGAGGAGGATAAGAAAAATAAATCCAAGAAGAAGAAGGTGAAGGAAGTGTCTCATGAGTGGACACTGGTCAACAAGCAGAAGCCCATCGGCCTCACAAGCCCGAAGAGAGTACCAAATAGGAGTATTTTCTCATTCTACAAGAAACTGACTGATGGCTAGGAGAATTATCTTCATTCCAATCAATTCTCATTTTGGGAATAGCTTGAGCTGAAGGCAGTATTGTTTGCGTCGAGAAAAGCCCCTTGCGATCTCTTTGACATGAGAAAGAAGCTAAGCAACATCAAGCTCTATGTCAAGAGGGTCTTCATCATGAACAACTGTGAGGAGCCCGTTCCTTAGTGCTAGAGCTTCGCTAAGGGTGTTGTTGATTCTGAATTTGGATCAAAGGTTATTAAGAAATTGAGGACTGGAAGTTTTAATAGGGTGGTACAGGAGCTCGTTGGGTATTATTTGGTTTTTAAGGAGTTCTTTACGGTGGAGAATGTGAGGAAGACAATAGCGATTGACGAGCACCAACCGTATAGCTTGACAACTTCGACGGTGGATGATGTGTTCTTCATGTTGTAGAGTTGGCGCAGGAGTCCTCTGAGCCATGAGCATCATGATGCTTTGCGGCAAGAGATGAGAGATTTGAATTTCGGAGCCAACTTGTTCTTGGGGGTGTCGGGGTGCAGAAGTCTGGGACAAAGATCGCTACTGTTTTGAACAATATTGATGTGAGTGTCCATTGTGTTTTAAAATTTAGTCATTAGGTTGAAGGGCAATGTGGACTGGGGTTTCCTGCACCTATTGATAGGGAAAAGGTGAAATCTGACTTATCTAGGCTTAGTGAGATGCACAATATCCTTAAGCAAGTATTGAGTGCGGAGCTGGGTGCAACGGTCCCACCACGTACCCGTCCAATTCTGGACACTGTCCGGCCATCAGTCATGAGACCTTAGATACAGAATATAAGGAAAATGAGTTAAATGATCCATGGGTGCAGAAGTTTCTTCAGCTATTGCATGACTTCTTCAATGGCAAGGAGCTCTGCATTGACATCAACCCTGGTGAGATCGTTGCCTATGGTGTTGTTGTCCAAGCTGTTATCCTGAGCGATGAGGCCAATAAGAAGGTCATGACTTGTTGATATTAGATGTTACTCCTCTGTCTCTAGGTTTGGAGACTGCTGGCACCAGTGGTGAGACCACCAACGATGACCTTGGCAAGTGTTGTGCTAAGTACCCTGGAGCTCGTGTCTACTTTGCTAAGTGGTGTGATGTCCTCAAGATTGGCGTCAATGAGCCCTCTCAGCTTGCTATCGATTACAAAGTCCAAGGCTTGGCATGACGCGCCATTGTCTACAAGGAGAATAGGTTGGTCCCCATTGTTGAGCCAGAGATCCTCATGGATGGATCCCAAGACAGTGACAGGGTGCTGACATGACCGAGAGGGTGCTTACTACTTGCTACAAGGCCCTCAACGAGCACAAAGCTCCCTTGGAGGGGACTCTATTAAAGTCAAAAATGGAGACCCCAGGTTGAGACCCCAGGTTCAGACTCAGCCAAGGTGTCACCCCAGGTAGTGGCTAAGTACATGGTGATGACTCTCTTGAGGACCGTGCCTACTGATTTGGTCGATGTTGTCTTCCTTTCTGGAGGACAAAGTGAGGAGGAGACCACATTGAACTTGAACGCCATGAACTAGCTCAGAGGAAGGATATTGGACCTTAGTGAAGAGGTTCCAGAGCATCGAACTTGCGACAAGGTCGAATTTAAGGGGGAAGCTTTGATGCAGGTTCGCAGCCTTCAACTGCTACAGAGAAAGTCGACGGCTGCTACAGTGGCAAGAAAGCAGAAGGAAGACGAGGAATGTTTGAATTTCAGTTAACGGGTCGATAATGGGTTATGGATCTCTGCCCGACCCAATTAAGTTTACCCGAATCTGACAAGCAAGATGCTTTTCTTAATGCCTAATGCAGAGAGAGGGTATATCAGTGAGTGGATGTGCTTAATTTGATTTTCAGCTTGAATTTGGAATCACTCTCCTTCGAGCTCTGTAGACAGTCAGGGCACTCTCCAATTGCCCCCAAAATCTATCAAATTCCCAATTATCCCCTCATTTTTGCAAGTTCTTCTTTATCTTATTGTGATTTCAGGTCGAGATGGCAATGAGGGTCTGACATCGAGATGCTCCGGTGACTTTCAAGGCGATGGTTGCATCATTGACGCCACACTTAATGTGCATATATTGGGGATTAAAGCTTCAAGAGGGCAGTGAACAAGATTGGTGAAGCGAGAAAGTGGAAGTAACTGAGCCAAGAAAGTGACCTTTGGGGCAACACATCCTTTCTGAGAAGAAGAGGGGGGCATAGAGAGCGACAAAGAGCTAAAAGGGAATGGAGATGCAGAAAATCCCGTAGTTGGATAAGTGAGAAAGAAAGAGAAAACGGGTCGAGAACATAACAAGTGGGTTGGATCATGAAACCTAAGGAGTGATTGATAGTTGTACTCTGGACAGACCCAGAAAAGACAAATTCAATGGCCAGTGCTCTGGAAAGGCCACAAAAAGACAAATTCAAAGCCAAAACTCGCTCTTTTTAAAAAAGTATAGACAAGTAACAACTTCATGTTGACTTTCAAGGCGATGGTTGCATCATTGACGTCACACTTAATTTGGTTATATTGGGGATTAGAGCTTCAAGAGGGCAGTGAACGAGATTGGTGAAGCGAGAAAGTTGAAGTAACTGAGCCAAGAAAGTGACCTTTGGAGCAATACATCCTTTCTGAGAAGAAGAGGGGGGCATAGAGAGCGACAAAGAGCTAAAGGGGAAGGGAGATGCAGAAAATCGCGTAGTTGGATAAGTGAGAAAGAAAAAGAAAATGGGTCGAGCACATAACAAGTGGGTTGGATCATGAAACCTAAGGAGTATTTGATAGTTGTACTCTGGACAGACCCAGAAAAGACAAATTCAATGGCAGTGCTCTAGAAAGACCACAAAAAGACAAATTCAAAAGCCAAAACTCGCTCTTTTTAAAAAAGTATAGACAAGTAATAACTTCTTACCCTTACCCTAGAAGATAAAGTAAAAGGTAAACATGGGTGAGGTAAAGGGGTTATCTCTCCCTTTGCCTCCCTCTAGTTACGAGTCACAATAGATTATTTTGTGTTTACTCGCGGAATTAGAATTGTGAAAAAGTAAAAGCATAATACTGTGACAGAATCAAGTGGTGAATCAAAGTACCGATGAGCCCTGGCTCACTGGTAAAGGTGTGGGAGTAGATCATGGGAAGTCCCATGTTCAAGTTCAGCTAAAGCCTATGTTTAAAAAGAAACAAAAATGATGAAGAATCAAAATACAAATCTATCTCTAATTTTGATGTGGATTTAAAATTAACATGTTATGTGAACTTGGATTTCATAGTTCATCTCCTATGGATTTATATCGTTTTAAACTGAGTTGTGATCTACATTGCAATAAAATATTATTTTCACAAGAGGACAAAACACATTGAGATAAATTGTAGCTTTATCATAGAGAAGTTTGAATATGAAATACGTTTGAAATCTTATATATGAAATCTAAGAATTTTCTTATTATCAAACCATTAGAAAATCATAAGAATGTTGTTTTTGAGACAAGTTGGACATGTTGACATATATATGGTTTTACATAAGGGTGAGTACAATGAGGTGATATATTATATAATAGTCTTTCATTTATATGTTATGTTAAGGTGTATTTTCTTTACAAATCCAAGGTGATGTTTAAAAGTGATAACTTGGCATTTTCACACATCATCTATAAGAGTTGGTATGTCTTTCAACTACAGAGCAAGGTGATAGTGGTTTTCTCCAGCCGTTCGACGAACCCAGTGGCTAAGCTCTGCCTTAGTTCCCGATTATTCGGTAATAGATTGAATATTCTATTCCCTCATCAACACAAGAGATGCTAAGGATTTCATGTTGTAACCGATGTTTTTTTTAGATGTTACAATCAGAGTTGAACCTGGGACATAACCTACTCCCACCTTTTACCGGTAAGCTATTATCATTGGTCGTTGTAACCAATGCTGAAAATAATAAAGCTACAACCTTCTTGAAAAATAAAATAAAATCTCCTCTCGATCTCTTTTCTCCTCCCACATTTTCTTCTACTTTTTCATTTTTAAAATTAGATTTAGAGATTTACAAAGAATATTCGAGAGAAAGAGAATAAAAATTAAGAGCTAGGGAGAGGAAGAGTTAGGAGAAAAGTAGTGCAAGAGAAAAGAATGATATGGAGAGAGATGATTTTGGAGAGGAGAATTAGAAAGAGAGATAACTAAGTGAAGGGTGCAGAGAAGAATTAAGAAGAAAATGATAATTGAATCATAATTGTTAGAGAAGGAGAGTTAGGGAGAGTGTTATGAACATGCATGTAGTATTTTCAAGAGTGGAACACATAATTAACTAAACAAATTTTCACAACGAGTTTTTTTTATGAAATCAAGAATGAGATCCTTCTTAGAGTTTTATTCTTTATAAAGAGCTTCCTAATCTAGAGTTTACAGGAGGGAAATGGTGGAAAACTAGAAAGTATATTACATGGAGAATAATTGTTAGTGAGAGAAAAGTTAGACACGAAAAGAAAAATGGAGGGAGAGAGAGAGGATCACAGAGAAATGAGAATCAGAGAGACAACATTAATTCAAAATATTAAGGAGAGAAGGATGTTATATAAAAGACTCTAAGTGAAAACTAACAAGAGTTAGAGAGATAATCAAGGAAAGAAAGAATTGGGAGACAAAAGGAGCCTGAGAGAGGAGAATTCAAGAGAGAAGAGAATTAGAGTGACAAAAAGAGTTTGTAAATTTTTGATAGACAAATCAGAGCTAGCAATAATAAGATAAAGATATTTTCATCCAAAAAGTAGCTTACGCATAGAAGATATGGTCTGTTAATGTTACACTTGGTGGGGTGGTCCATAGGGCAAAGCCCAAGTCTAAGTCCATTATGAACTAGGCCTCGCCCTGGTCATGGCTGGACTATAATAACGTCTAATGTGGGCCGCTAGATTTCAATCGAAGGGTTGGGATTAACTAGGGTTTATGGTGAAGCTCTTTTGTGAGGAACCTAAGTTTGACCTCCATCCACATAATGAGAGGACAAACCTTCTGCTTCATGCACTTGCACATTCAACCTTCCATAAACTGTTCTTTCTAGTTCATTGCTTTTCCTCCAAATGGCCGGTCATCTCTGTATGGTCTGTGAAAAGTGTTGAGTATTACTTGTGAAAGATACGTTGCAACATAATCCAACACGAAGAGAAGATTCTTTCGAGGAGAAACCTTAGCGGTCACCAAAGGTATGCTCTAGAATATTGATGTCTATTAGTAGATTATTGAATCTTGATAAACAGAGAGTATGTTCATGGTATCAGAGCTAGGCTAGAGCTCCTTTCTTTTAAAGACTGAAATTATTTGTGCATTAATTTCTAGATCTAGATTTATTAAAAAATGATTTTTATGAATTGTGTTCATGTATAAGAATCTAGATCTTCATGCTTTAGGGATATGAATATTTTGTGGAAAACATTATTGTTCTACAATGTTGTTGCATGATGTGTTGAACATTTTTTTTTTAGATTGTAAAATTGTTAATCTGACAAAAATCGATTTTTTTAGAAAACCCTAACAAACAAGGAAAAGTTGGGAAAGACTAAGCAGCTAAATTGATGTTGCTGGTAAATGCGCAAAGATGCCATGTCTCCCCTCTCGATATGCATGACGATAGAGGCCGAGCTAGCAAGCTTGCGTGTGGCTACAGGCGTGCCCTCTCGATATGCATGATGGTAGAGGACGGGTCGGCCAAGTCTGTGTACGGCTGCAGGTGCGCCCGTGGGTGGCGCTATTGAGTGCGGAAAGGCTCGGATCGCGCAGGCCTGCGTGCGGCTATAAGAGCAGCCATGGGCAGTACCGCTCCTCGTGGCGGCTATGTCCCCATGTTGGTGGGGTTGCCTGCCTGTAGCGAGGCTGTCAAGCCTCCGTGTGGTGGTAGCATACCCTCACAGGCGGCACTGCCTGCTTGCAGCGAGGCCCGCGGCAGACGCATCCTTCGTGCGGCGGTATAATGCCCACACGAATGAGGTCTCATGCCTATTGTGGGGCCTAGAGTTTGCCCAACCACCGTAGTAGGCAGGCGTGCACTCGACACAGGCGATGTTGCCCGAGCAGGGGCCAGCCTCCGCATAGGCGGCACTGCCTGCAGCCCTCTGTGAAAGCGATCCTGCTTGCAGCAGAGTCGGGGGGCACGGCAGACCCTCTGCACTTGCCATACACAACCGCGAGGCCAGCGCTAGGCCTGTAGTAGGGCTCGGTCCCCCGCTAGGCCTCTGCGCTTGCTACAACGTGATTGTAAGGTCGATGTTGGGCCTACGACAGAGCCAGGGACCTTTTCAGGCCTCTACAGTCGCCACAGCGGGGCCGCAAGGCTGATGCTAGGCATGTAGCAGAGATGAAGTCCATCGAACCATTCACCTGACCGTGCAAGCAAACTCTACAAATCACAGTTGTGATGATCGGAGAAGAACCATGCACAAAAAATGTGTATTTTAAAATCAAAAGTTAAAAGTGCATGCTTCAGCTTTTTCGATGCTTCTGCTATAGCATAGAGGCTAAACGGGTCGAATCCACAGGGACAGAAGGCGATAGAAGCTTAACGGTCAATTCACATGTGTGTTAACGGTTCATCAATGTGTTAAAACATTAAAAAAAATGAAAACAAATAATGAAAAGAGAAGAGTACAGTGAAAATAAAGATAGAAACATTGAAGAGAATGTATTTGTAATTTTTTAGATTATTTTTAAAATAAAGTAAAAAAGGGGAAGAAAATTCATGGCTACTCACTACTAATGGCTCTGCTAATATGTTTACTTCTTAGTGATAGTTGCCTCACATGTATCCTTATTCATTACTAGTTCTTGGTTTCAAGAGCTTTTCAAAGTATGACCCATAAGATAACTCTTCACATCCAAACTCAATAAACAAGTGCAAATTATAATTAAGCCATCAAAATTACACTAGAGCAAGCATGGAATAAAATAATATTAACTTGTTAGAGAGTTAGATATTAGAATGTTAGAATTCATCATCATGAGCCATCAATAGCTCTTGCAAGAGTAACGCCAAGTAGAGACTATTAGATTCATGTGGATTATCAAGTAAGAAGTTAGTAAGTTACTGGTTAGTAATTAGATACCATTAGAGAAAATTAGCTAAGCATGTAAAAAGTTAGAGAAGAAAATAAGTAGAGAGAAAGAGAGAACCTTCTATAGAGTGTCACCCTCCATTACAAGAACTATAACTTTCATCATATGAATCACTCTCTTAAACTTTTACAAGATCTAAAAGAAAGAAAAATACATAAGAAAAGAAGAAAAAAACTAACCTATACTAAAGAGAAGAAACCTACACTAAAACCTTCCTTTTCTTTCTGCTTTCAACAGGCCAATATTTATAGCATAGGGGAGCCCTGAGAGACAAGATGGGGCCACATGTCGAAAATCGACACGTGGCTCCACTGTACTGCTGCGAAAACGCGATCCGTGTCGTGTTTTCGCGACCATATGTTGGCTGTGCGCGCAACGCCGATGTGTGCAGCCAAAGGCTGCACAATTGTACCTATACAGCCTGTTGGTTTGTGATTTTCTGCACCCAGAAATAGCGGATTTAGGCTTCAAAGTCTTAGGCTTCTTCTGGGTTCAAAAAAATCTCCAAATAAATGAAAGTTTTGGGTTTCTTCTTCACTTCATGCCATGCACCTAGAAACACACAGGAAAGTCATTATTAACAAAATTTTATTCAGAATAACTGAGAAAATATGGTATGAAATATACATATTTAGAGACTAATCACACCCATACACTTATCTTTTGCTCTTCTTGAGCAAAAACAAGAAGAAAAACTCACTAAGAAATGTTTAGACTATTTTAGCAGGTGAAGCGATTACACTGAGCGTGTGCAACAAGCCGTTAAACCTCTAGATTTTCTCGAGAGGAGTTTTATCTTCTGAGAGTTTTCAGCGGATTACACCCACAAAATTTATAAACAAAGAAATCAAATGTTAGTATTTTGAAAACACATTTTGAAAGAAAGGTATTAAAATATTTATGCGAAAATTTAAGTGATCCAAAGTCATAGGTTAATCAAAAATTATTCTTCCTTAAACTAAGTCTAGATGCAAGATCTTGTTTTAAATTAAAGGTAAGAATTTTAAATTGAATTGATTCTTTGATTTTTCATAAAACTCTTAGATAATATGTACTTTGTGAATAGTGAAGATTTATGAAATATTAACTCTAACTTTCATGTCATTTATATCAATTTTTCTTTTTTTCATCTTAGTTTTTAAGGCTTTCTAGTTTACCCTAGTAGTGAGTTTTTAGCTGGTAACTCCCAAACCAGATGGTTTTAAGGCACCAGATGAGAAAATATTACACGGTCTTAAGAACTCGAGTAAACAAGGCCACAAACTAAGGAGATTATTTTGTTTTTTATCAACCATCTTAGGCGTGAATAATCATACTTCCTGAGGCACAATTAACCAGCTTAAATAAGTTATTTTTATTAATATATATTTTATTTTTATGGTATTTTTAGTCTTTGTTTCAATCCCAAAAATGGTATAAGTGTGAAGTGCATATATCTAAGGTAAAAATTTAAGATCAAATTATCTTCTTAATTTTACTTTTTTTATCCTAAAATTCTCATATAATCTACTATTTTGACTCAATTTAAGAATTCATAATTTTAAGTCTTCTAATTCTTAAAAAAACTATTTCTCTTATTTCAAAAAGTTTTGTTTAAAAAAAAAAGAAAAGCGTTTCTGTACAAAAGAAAAAAATCTAAAATTTTTTCAAAAATAAGTGTAAAAGAAAGAAAATTTAAAACAAACTATGTTAGTAAACTCTCTCCCGCACTTATCTCATGCATCATCCTCAATACCTCGTGAATGTGTATATGCATGAAATAAATAGGGAAAAAAATTACCTCAGGCTGGTTGTTCCGATGGTGGTTTGATTGGCCCACGAAATGCGGCCAATCCAAAGATTGTGGAGTTCGTAGGAACCCACTATTGACCTCTCTAATATAATCCATATTGTAAAAATTTATGATCTTATTGAAAAAATTATCCCCCTCAAATGACCAATTTTCAAAAATAAACTCAAAGTCATTATGTTTTACACCGTTGTCCGACAATGAAGTGTGATTATTGAAGATGATTGATTTAGGCTCAAACGATTAAACGAAACAGGAACAAATACCAACTCGGGAATTTGACTTAGATCAAGTTGAGATTCAAAAGTGAAAGTCAAAATTGGTTCAAAAATGAGGTCCAAACAAAAAAAATTGATGTTCACACACCTTCCCCATCAATGAAGTGTGATAGTGAGATATTGGCGATTCATTTCATGGTGAACTAGTACAGGATTCAATGTTGACTGTGAGATATGAAAATAATTTGGTAAAGATGCTGGAGTCATTATTGAATTAAAAAGTGAGATGGAGTTACCAACTGAGGGATCAGGATCATATTTATACTCAAGTTCAATTTCGAAAAAAGGATAACTTGCCGAAATATCAAGGTGATTCTTAAAATTTTGGACAAATCCAAATGGATGTAATGAACTTTGATCTTGATTTTTGACCACGGAAGGAATGTGAATGAGTGAAATGATTGATTCAAGTTCAAAAATTATGGGAATCAAAACTGGCTTAAGAATGTTACGCAGTTTAGATAACACTACAGGAGTCGATATTGATTCAAGAATTGAACTCAAATTGCTAAATTGAGGTCCAGGTTCACATTCGTGTTCAAATTCAATTTCGAAAAATGGATAACTTGTCAAAATGTCAAGGATTTGATTTTGGTCAAGTTCAGGTCGATATGATGAAATTGAATCTTAATTTTCAAATTGACATGATTCTTGGGTCATATCAATAGAGTTGAAGATATCAGAATTGGTCAATGATTGATAAGAGAGTTTCCTCATTCCTATAGGAGATGGCCAATTGACTCTGTTTTGATTCTAACCTAATGATAGACCCGAAAGCAAAATTTTCATAGTTTTGCATCATGTCCTTCAAGCATTCTATACTCATTTCCATGTCAAATATTTCTTCTTGGGGAGATGGGTCTGAAAGGGAGAGTATGAATCCTGAAAATTTTGTGGACATTGAAAGTCGAACATGTTTGAAATTGTCGCTCGGACTCCTACAAGAGTTTCATAGTCTTTTCAG
Organism: Agave tequilana; assembly: GCA_038442645.1. Taxonomy (NCBI): domain Eukaryota; kingdom Viridiplantae; phylum Streptophyta; class Magnoliopsida; order Asparagales; family Asparagaceae; genus Agave; species Agave tequilana. The sequence continues at coordinate 40,511 of JAVJIF010016545.1, forward strand.
TAATGATTTTTCTTTTAGTGGATCTGAAAAAAACTATATGGATTTTGAAAATTCTGTGGATATGATGAGGACGTCATGTTTTCAAATTATTTTTGGGCCTCTAACATGACTTCCATACTCTTTTGTAACTCTGAATTTTCTTTAATTGATGGTTCAAAAAAAAGAGTATGTGAAGCAGAATGTCGGAAAGAAGATGGTGGACAAGGTGATTGATAATTTAACTCGGGGGAGGTGAATCTCCACTAATTCTGTGAAGAGTAAAAATTATTTTGAAAATTATTATCATAGAATTGAGGGTATGCGTCATACTGAGTCAGATAAACCCAATCTGACATATATGGTTGGTTCATGTTGTACATAGCTGAATTGGAGTTATCCGTGTCAAATGAGATCGGGGTGAAAAATGGATTCATTTGATTGGAAAATTTTTAGTTATATTCCATTTTATCAAAACAATCACAAAAAAAAACAAACAAACAAACAAGGAAAAAGAAAACTTCAAAAACAAGCCTATTCTAGGGTTGACCTAGACGACTCTTAATTTGTTAGACTGTCCACAAGAGGTATATTGTAGAATTCTGATCACAAGTTAATCGGCCAGGTAGGGGCAAAACCAGTGGGAGGTATCCGTGCTTGAGCAACATATTTGCCTCTCAATCTCCAATCTTTAACACTGATTTGACAAGAGTCAAACTCTAACAACTTCTCCCTCAGAAGAATCTCCTAAATTAGTCTGAGATGTCCCTAGGAGCAATGTCTAGTAAGTTTTATTTAGGCTTAGATTGTGTGAGTGGGGAGGTAATTTTTGAGTTAAGGGAGGGTAATGACTTCTCCACCTTATGTTATATCGGGATATGCTCTTAAGTTCAATTCGTGCAAGTGTGTAATATATATAAAATTGAACACAAAAGGCGAGTAAATTACTCGCGTGTTTGTCCTAAGCATATGCAATGCGATATGTGTAACCCAGTCCAGATTACAACAATAAAAGAATACAGTATCGGAATGAATTGACATGTGTCTAAATGCAAATGTTTAAACTATTTTAAAACATTCAATTACTGTATTTTTGTTCTTAATTATTACAGTGCACCAGTAATTTAAATAGAAAACTAGCCACAGAATGCACAGATATATGCAAATAACGATATCCCTACAAAGAGAACCAGAAGCCAAAACAAAGCGGCATTTCCACGACCAAAATCCCTGGCTGTGGCAAAACAGTGGGCAACATCTCTCTGCTTTCTTGAGCAGGGAGATAAAGGGGAGTATGGGATTCTCCAGTTGTTAGATTTTGAAAATTTTTACCTATACCCAAAAACAAAGAAGAAATGTTAACAAAAACGTGAAATCAAATTGTTCCCATCTCTGGTAATGGCACCAAAATTTGATTGGAGGGGAACCGTGCACAAAAAAGTGTGTATTTTGAAATCAAAAGTTAAAAATGTGCGCTTTGACTTCTTTGATACTTCCATTATAGTATAGAGGCTAAACGAGTCGAATCCACAGGGACGGAAGGCGATAGAAGCTTAATTAATCGATTCGCAGTGTGTTAATGGTTACAATGTGTCAAACAATCAAAAGAATAGAAAACAAATCATAAGAAAAGAAGAGTACAGTGAAAACAAAGATAGAAATATTGAAGAGAAGGTATTTATTACTTTTGAGATTATTTCTAAAATAAAGTAAAAAGGAAAGAAAACTCATAGGTACTAACTACTAATGGCTCAACTAATATACTAACCTCTTAGTGATAGTTACCTCGCATGTATCCTTGGCCATCACTAGTCCTTAGTTTCAAGAACTTTTCAAAGTATGATCCATAAGATAACTGTTCATATCCAAACTCAATAAATAAGTGTAAGTTCCAATTAAACCATCAAAACTACACTAGAGTAAGCATGAAATAAAATAATGTTAACTTGTTAGAGAGTTAGATGTTAGAGTATTAGAATCCATCATCATGAGCCATCAATACCTCTTGCAAGATTCCAAATATAATTTAACTTGAAATAGTGTACTTCCATAATGTTTAGGTTATGTCTTCCTCCAAATATATCGTGTACTTATTCAAAGGTGAGTAACTAGATGGCATCAATTATTATATTCGGCGCCAAAAGATCCAGTACCTGCTTAGAACAGGCGATATCTTGACAACAAATTCAACTTCTGGTTAGTTCCCTTTAAGAATCCAATAGTTAAAAGTTTTAGAGTACTCATTGGTGCAAATGGGCGTGGTGCAAACGTTTGTCGCTCCTCGGCTTTACTCAAAACTCGAGACCGAGTGACTAATGGTGCAACTGAGTAGAAGTGCAGCTCTCCGCGTTGGGAGCGCTCCACTTTCGTATGTGCATAAGTGTAATGCTAGGAGAAATGTGCCATATAAAGGAATTTTTAACAAAAGGTGAAACTAAAGAAGATCAAACACAAAAAGCGTGATATGGAGAAGGACACAACTGAGATGGCTTGTCACTGTTGAAGAGATTTGGGTCACTCTGAGCGGGAGTAATCGCATACAAAGAAAAGGGTACTCACTCTACTCTATCATTGCGATTTCGGCGTGAAATCAAAGTTTTCCTGCTAAACTTAATAATTCTCCCCATTCGTGGGTAGAAGACTCAGGGTCATCGGACTACATAACATGAGATAGAAATGGATTCATGGAGCACCGACATATTTCGATAGGGAGTAGGCGACTATCCATGGTGATTCTAGTACGAAAGTTATCGGTCCTTTCAAACTAGATTTTTTGAGGCTAGTCTACCTTGCTCCTTCATGTCCCTTGGATTCGGTACAATCTCCTCACTATGTCAAAGTTCTAGTCTTATGCTTGGGCATAGAATTTGGTTTGGAATTACAATTGGCTGTGTTTTGTCATAATGGTTTGTTTTGTATAGACTTGACTCGTCCAAATAAAGGATATTCTTACTCCGTGGATTGGGAATGATTCTGTTATTTGGCATGCTAGACTATGACATACTAGCATGAGAGGATGACCCGGTTAGCTCGAGGCGAACTGAAATCACCTAGAGGGGGGTGAATAGGTGACTAGCTAATCTAATGGTCAATTAATGCGGAATTAAAACTATTAATGCAAACTAAAGCTTCTTAAGCTAAACACTAAGTATAACACAAGAGTGTAACCGGATTCCCCGTGAAAGGATCTGGACTAACTCCTCAAGATTCCTCTAGATAAGAGTTGAGGTGCCGCTTTGACTCTCTTGGTTGAATACAAGTGTTAGCAAATAATCCCCAAGCATATAACAATTTAAGCACAATGTATATCAAGCATATAAAGATAAAGACAATATAAGCATGCAAGATATAAAGACAGGTAAGAGATAAAGAGAAAGCAATTGCAAACACGGGAGAATTATTTTGAGATTTGAGCACACTTGCTGTACATCCCCGCCTTCAACACTATGAAGGATTTTCACTATAATCGATCCCACCGGATCACTCGGTGCCGCAACACCTACAAGGAGTTCCCACTAGAACTCTTGGACTCTCTATTCCCTCTCTTGTTCCCGCAAGAACGACACATCGCAAGCGCGCAAGCTTGCCGAGGCCACACCTTAACAATGAGCTCTCACTAGAACTCGAAACAATCGCGAACACACAAGTCCGCCTCCTCAAAGCAAAGATGAAGTCTTTGGTGATCACAACACTTTGATCACCTAAAAACAATCTCACAACAACTCTCCTATAGGATGGATATATCAATGGAAAGCTCAAGTGTTTGTGAGAAAAATAAGGATTGAAGTTGTGGTGGAAAACTCAAGAAAATCACTTTTGAAAACTCTTGATAAACTCTCCTTTTGAATGGAAGTATTTGGCTCTAAAACAAGTGGAGAAAACCTCTATATAGAGTAGGAAAAACTAGCTCCAAAACTCACTTGAAATCCTGTTTAAAACAGTCCCTGGGAGCCTCCTTTTACAGGCTAGGAAAAACTAGCCGTTGGGGCAAAACAGCAGTCCAGACTGCTGTCAGTCGACCGTCCCGATCGACCGTGGCCTGGAAACAGAGTGGAGAACTCTCTGCCGGTCGACCGCCCGGTCGATTGGGGCTTTCCAGAGAGCAGAGCTCTCTGGACGGTCGACTAGGTCGGTTGCACGTTTGCGTACATCAGTTGACCGACTCCTGACTCGGTCGACCGGCCCGGTCGACCGGCGGAAGCCAGAAGCAGGGATTATAGGGATTAAAAATTTGGCGTTTTGACTTAAATAAAATCTCATAAAATCTCTAAAAATCTACAAAAATAAGTTCACTATAATACTTTGATATATAAATATGTTTAAGTAAAAATCAAACCATGTTACAAACATTTTGAACTATTTTTGTAACTTAGAAATTTTGGCTTGAAACAAAATCTATATTTTTTCAAATAGATTTTTCCAAAATTTCTCCAAACACAAAAACAAGATATTTTAAACACTTTTAAAGCATAGAGTGTGTGGATATGATCCACTACACATACATGATGAAATATCTATGTTTTTAACAATAAGCCCTAAAATTGTTTTGGTTAAAACACATCTATATTTGAAGTTCAAAAATCAAACCGGTGTTTTTCCAAAACGAAAACTCTTTAGTATTTTTCCAAAATAAAAGTTCTTTAATGAAAACACAAATAAATCTTGAGTGTGTGTGTATATATACTTGAGCAATCTACCAACTATTCTATCCTTTACATTTTATCTAAAAATAAAATCTTAACAAAACAAACCTAGATACAAGTCTTCTCTTGAAGGGCTTCACTTGAAGTCTTATTCTCCTTCTTGACTTGGTCCAAACTTGATCCACATAGCTAGACTCCTCTTGAGTACTTGATGTGATCTTGATGCAAAAGCTCTTGAATCAAACCGTGTCAGCTCCAAAACTTGACTTTAAATTCTTTGTTTAAACTAAACACCTACTAAGATCTTGATCACGAATGTGAGACTAATTAAATACAAGATCATTAGTACGATAACTACATGAGTTAATCATCATCAAAACTAGAGTGATGGGCCTTTTGGGCCAACGATCTCCCCCTTTTTGATGATGACAAAACGTATGAAGTTATATATGCATAGATTAAGGTAAAGCTTCAAAGAAGCTCCCCCTTAACTCATGCATAACAATAAAAAGTAAGATATTCAATGAAGCACATGAAACTAAACAAATATATGCATCAATTAGGAGATAGAAACATGCATAAATCAAACATTTTTTAAAAAAAAACCTTCTCCCCTTTTTTGATCTTGATCACAAATTGATCTTTCTCAAATCTATTTGTTTATTATAAAATGTATAAGCTCAATATATGCAAAAACAACTCAAATATTATGCATATATAAAATCAAAATCTTTCTTCCCATTTTTGTCAATCATCAACAAAGGGTTAAAGTAAACATAAAACAATGTTCTCCCCCTTTTTGTCAGAAACAAAAATCAACAAAAGGGTGAAATCAATAATAAGGATATATGCGATATACATTCATGAAGAGGAAGACGCTAAGTTAACTTCCCTACATACATGCATTACATGAAGAAGGGATGACAAGCCCTAACTTACATAACGCATAATATGCAATGCATAAGTGGAGATTTGAAGCTCCCCCTACACAAGTGTATCACATAAAGAAGAGTTGTCAAGCTCCTCAATATAAGATACACTCAACATGAATCTATATGTAGAAGAGATGTTAAGCTCCCCTTGCATATAGGCAATAAATATCAAAACATTTTTCAATTAATTTTTTTTGATAATTACTTAAAACAAAATTGAAATTTACTCAAGGTAATAAAACACATTTTGAGATACCTTTGTAAATAAACAGAATTTTAAGATACCAATTGTAACTAAATAATATAAATTTTGAATTTTTCAATAAATCAATTTGATATATCATAAGAATTTTATACCATGTGAAATAGGAAATGTGTGATACCAAATTGAAATAAAAACATTTTTACATTTTGGTACCAATGAAAGAAGTTATTTTGATACCAATTTAAATTTACATTAAATTTTGATATTAATAGAAATACATGATAAATTTTGATACCAAGTAGGTAAAACATATTGATACCAAATGAAATTTAAACCCAATTGGAAACTGAAATACATAGTTGCCAATTGAAATTTATGGATACCAATTGAATTAAATAGATACCAATTGAAGTATATTGTAAATTTTGATATCAAGAAAATACCAATTGAAAATAATGCATAAGCTTATACAAAGTACCAATTGAGAAATCAATTGAAATTAAAATTTAATTCAAGCTCAGCATAAACATACTTTGTGCCTTAAACATGTAAATATCTTATAAATCAAGCACAAGCAAAATATATATATATATATATATATATATATATATGTATGAAAATGAAAATATCAATAAAAATTGATATTATTTGAAATTCAACACATACACATATAGAAAACAAAATATGAGTATATACGAAAATATCAATTGAGATACCAACTGAAAATATGATGTGAAACAAATGTATAACTCGTAATTAACCACCCTTTTCATGCACAAGAAAAAAGATTTTCAATAGGGCATACAAGGCATGCTCGCCTATCCGTCCGCCCTTTAAAGGGGTTGGTAGGGTTTTCAAAAATAGGAGGTTGAAAATATTTTTATTGTGAAAACACTACCATTTGAAGAATAAATAACTAGCTAAATTAATTTTTAAATAACTAGTTAAAGATCCTTCAAAACATGAAACCAAATCATATGTCTATCATGAAACATACTAAATACATAAAGGTTGACATTCGAAATCTATAAGGCTAAAAAATAATCATGAAATAAAGTCATGAATAAACAAATAAAGTGTGAGTGTACAAAAATCATGTAACTAGCATTTTCCATGAAGATAATCAATGAAGCTCAAAATAAATATCATTTAATCAAACAAGTAAAAAACATGAAAATTCATTTTTCATATAAAGATGAAAATCATAAGAATTCATTTTTCATCTAAAAACAAACTTCTAGGTATATGTATGTTTTTATCCAAAACTAATAATATGCATATATATCCCAAATATAAAAAGAGTGCATAATATAAATTGCATGAAGGCAAATGACTCAAGGGGTATACATGTATATTTATTAGATTTGAATAAAAATTGCATATACATGAAGCAAACCATACTCAAAAATAGGCAAAACAATTATAAATGAGGGAATCATCAAAATTAGGCTATATATGTGCATGTAATGAGTACAAATGAACAATGAAGTGCAAACATATATGAATCAAATGTCGCTCACTACTTGTACACGTATATACATAAGTTTTGATAAAAACTACATCTAAATAAGTGTTTACCACATGAAATACAAAGCATGATTATTTAAACATAAAACTAAAATATGCAAAAAAATTCAACAAATGTAAAGGCACGTAAAACTAAAATGGGAATTTAGAGATAGTTACCAAACAAACGAACTATACTCCTAATCTCCAAAACATGGTGGTCGTCCCACCAAACTTCCTTGATAGCAGTGCATCAAATGTATGTCCATCAAGTCCATGTGCATCACCATCAAGGCATCAACTTTCTCACGTTTTGTGAGAGCCCGCACTACATCAAATATAAAAGGTGAGGATTTTGGTACCCATTTGCTTTTGGGTCCTCGGGGGTTAGCATTGTAAGGAACCCAAACATTCTTATTAGCAAATTTTAAAGAATTAATTCTATCATCACAAAATCTTGCTAAATGGCCATTGCGGCCGCAATGTGTACACTTGTTCACTCTACTATGATCATGGCATACAAAATGTGCATAATCATGTTGTGGGTGATGTGCATGAGCATGGGGAACTTATTTCTTTTGAAACAAGGATTCCAATCTTTTATGGTTAAATGCACAATTACTCAAAGTTGAGCTTAAACAATTAATTTTATTTTTCAAAAATTTAACTTCATTTTTATCAATAGTTGTGGCATGAAAAGCATGATCAACAAACTTTTTCTTTTTAGAAGTATTAACTTTTTTTCAACAATTTTTCTTTTTAAAGAGTTATTTTCATTCAAAGCAACTTCCTTTTGTTGTTCCACCAAAACAATTTTATTTTTCAATGAAGTATTTCCTTCACAAAGATCATTTAATTTAGAAAGCAAGAAAATATTTTCATTTTTCAAGCTTTCATTTTCTTTTGAAAAACATTCCAATTTATCTTGTAAAGAATCTTTTCATTTAACAAGGCATCAAATTTGTTTTTCATTTTCTTATTATCCTTCTTAAGCATGTCATATTTTTCTAGGAGTTGTTGACAAAAAGAAGCAAGTTCATTATAGGACATATCAACATCCTCTTCTAACTCGGATTCGGTGTTTACCTCAAGGGGTTTATTCCCTTGGACCATGTAGCACACGTTGAAAGTTTCACTTCCAACATCCGAGTCGCTCCCCGTATAATATTGTTTCTGTTCGCCAAGGGAGATGATGGTGTTTCAAACTACAAAAGTCGAGTCAAGATTAGCAACCCTACATAAATAATCGTTATTTAGGGTACTCTTCAAAGCATGAATGACTTTTGAGTTAGCCTCAATATACTTACTATTATTAACATATGAATCTTTAGTGGTAGTTGTTGGCCCAATGGCCTTCCACTCTAGTTTTGATGATGATCAACACTCATGTAGTTATGTTTACTAATATTCTTGTGTTTCTAAGTTTCAGATCATTAACAGGATATTAGGTTGGTGATTAGCTTCAACAAGATGATTAGAAGCTATTCATGATGATTCCGGTGCCAAAGCTTAAAGATCATACTTTTGCACTTGGAGAATCACAGAGTTTGGACCGAGTCTACTTGAAGATGAAGATCGTCAAGAAGACTTAGGTATCTAGTTTAGAGTTTGTGTTTTAGATCCATATTTGTAAAGCTTAGTTTAGTTGATATGCTCAAGTGCACAAAACACACACGTTTCATGATTTGGTTTTTGGTTTTCATGAATAATAGATCAAAACAAGTTTACCTTATACCTATGTATATTAGATATGTTCTAGATATACATACATGCTTTAAACTTGCTAGACAAACTTATTTTGACTATCCTATTCATGTTTTGAAAATTCTAGTTTGATAAAATACAAGTTTTGTTTTTGATAAAATTGGCAAGACACAAAAATGAATTGATATGATTGATATATGTCTTGAAATTTTTATCACAAGTTTGGTTATCAAAGTAAAATGATAAAACAAGTTTTAGAAAAACATATTTTTTAGAAAAACAGTTTTTATTGTGATTAAAACTATTTTTTAGATTTACTGTGAATTTATGGGATTTTTATTGAGTGAAAAGACCTATTTTCAAATCCCGTATCTGTGCAGATCTGCACTGTGCCTGCCAGGCCAGTTCGGTCGACCGGACCGGTCGACCGCACCAAGTGGCCGGTCGACCGGGTCGGTCGACCGATGTGCACAGACGTGCACGCTGGCTACACATTGTAGTCGGTCGACCGGACCGGTCGACCGAGTTGAGAGTTCAACTCTCAGGATGTTTCGGTCGACCGGGCCGGTCGACCGCTAGTGCCCAACGGTCACTTTTCTGACCGTTGGCGGTCGACCGGGCCGGTCGACCGGCAGTCTGTCAGGCTGCCACATCAGCCTAACGACTAGTTTTTCCTAGGGGCTATATATACCCCATTTCTCCATTGTTTTGGCTAAGATTTTTAGAGCTAAAAATTCCAGACTTTCTCTAGTATTTAAAAGAGTTTTTAAAAGGGTTTTAAGCCAAAAAGATTTCATCTTATTTGTTTTTGGGTTTTTGGAAAATCAAAGAAAAATAGGTTTTTGGGATTTTTGCTTAGATCTTCAATTCTATCATATTGCAAGTATTTTCCCAAAGATTTTTCTTTGTTGCTTGTTTCCAAAAACACTTTGATTCCACACTTGAGCCATATCTTCTATCCTAAACTATTAGGATCTTTGTTTTGTGGAAAAAGAAAGAAAGAGAGAGTTTTGAGGTTGTTGTTTGTAACCTCTAAGTTGTACACCCTTATTCTTGTTGTATCCCTCTTCGGTAGAGGTGATCGGGTGATTGGTTTGTGAGCCTCTTAGGTAGAGGTGTTTGTTGTAGTTGGCTACGGGCCGTATCCCTCTTCGGTAGAGGTGGATTGTGGTTGTATAGCCTCGGTGGCTTTGTAAGGTTGAGAGAGGAGTTTGGTACTCCTATAGTGGATTGGGAAATCCTACACGGTGGTGTAGGCGGGGATGTAGAGCAAGGTGCTCGAACCTCGAAACAAATCTTTGTGTTAGCGTTTGATCCATTGTCTCTCTAACCCTTACTCTCTTATATTTGTGCAAAGCATCATATTCATATCATATCATATTTGCTTGTGTTGTGCATATTTCATATTGCCTTGCATTTATTCACATTGCTATTCATTCTTATATGCTTGGCTTGATTGTGTGTATTTTATATTGCTTGGATTGCTTGTGTGTGTGTGCCTAACTTATACTCATCCAACAAGAGCTTCACATAGCACCTCAACCCATTTCAAGGGGAATCAAGGGGAGTTAGTCCAGAGCCTCGCAAGGGGAATTCGGCTACACTTGTTGTACTGTATTAGTTTGTGCATAATTTGCATTAGCTTCCGCATTTAGCGTACTTAGTTTGCATTGAGTTTCTTAGATTAGCAATTACACCTATTCACCCCCCTCTAGGTGTTTTTTTTTCAATTGGTATCAGAGCTAGTGCTCCTGATACTTAGGCTTAACATCCTAGGAGTGATCCATTTGCTTGCTAATCTACATTTGCATTTGATTGTTTGCACATATTTAGTTTATACCATGGACTTCATGACCCCACCTAGTTTTGACCCTTCCAACATTGATATTTGGAAGTATAGGATGTCCATGTACCTAAAAACCCTAGGTTTGCATGTCTTTCTTGCCGCCACCGAGAGATGTTATCTTGGTGATTGCAATCATATAGGGGCCAATGCACAAGCCCTAGAGGCCATTAGAAGCACTTTACCTAAAGAATATCTTTTACGTGTTTCTAATCTTGATTCCGCTTTTGCAGTGTGGAACAAATTGACAACAACCACCAACACCTCCAAGCTTCAAGTCCAAATCCAACAAGAAGAGGAATCTAGTGGAGAATCCGAGCCACAACAATGCTATATGGTCCAAGGGAATGACTCCCTTGAGGTACATTCGGAACCCCACTTAGATAGTGATGATGATGCTAGTTCTTCTAGTAATGATATTGTTGATCCCCATGCTCTAAATGAAGAACTTTCAATAGTATGTGAAAAGTTAATTGAAAAATATAAGATTTTGAAAAAGAAAAGTCTAGGAATTGAACAAGAAAATAAGAGTTTGCATGCTAGACTTAACAATGTTTTGCAAGAGAAGGTTGAGGTCTATAATGAAAGGGATTCATTGAGATCTCAATTGGAACTCGCACTTAAAGAAAATGAATTTTTAAAGTCTAAAAATGATTGTGAAACTCTTTTGAAGAAAAATGAAATTTTGTCTTCTAAAGTTGATTTTGTTTTAAAAGAGAATGTTGCTTTGAAAAACAAAATCATTTCTATTTCAAATGAGTTGAATGTTTGTTTAGATAAGAATATTGTTTTGCAAAATAAAATTGATGCACATGTTTGCCATGCTAGTGTAGCTTCTTCATCTAGTCTACCTAATGCATGTACCTCTTATTCTAAGATTAATAATGATATATCCATGCTTAAGAAGAAGGTAGATTGTTTGGGCTCCACTATGAGCCAATGTGCCATGAACCACTCACGGTTGGAAACCTTGGTTCGAAAGAAACAAGTTCCATCCTTTATGCATGCACACCCTCCACGGCATACACATGCTCCTCACGAACACCATCACACCATGTATGCTCATGTGTACACATGTACACATTGTGGTCGAAAAGGCCATCTTGCTAAATTTTGCTATGATCGTTTACATGTTTCAAATTTAGCAAAGAAATTTGTTTGGGTTAGAGAAGGTACTAACCCCCATGGACCCAAGAAGATATGGGTACCAAAGACCACCCCTCATATTGTTTTTGATGTAGGTGTGGGCTCTCACATGACGTGAGAGTGATGACACCTTGGAGTGGATGCGTTCCGGACTTAAAGGAAATCTATTGGATGCATCACTTTCAAGGGAAGAGTTGGTGGAGAGGACCACCAAGTTTTGGAGACAAGGAGAGTTGCTTCTTCGGTTTTGGTAACAATCCTTTACTCCCATTTATTGTTTACATGCTTTCCATGTTTTAATGTTTATAGCATGTTTTTGATGTCTATGGATTAGTATGTTCATTCCATGTTTATTAGATCCTTGACATACATGTATAGTATTTGAGACACATATGCTTATATGAACCCATATTTAGTGTTCTCACTTTTGTTTAAGCTATAATGTACATCATGAATCTAATACATGTGAATTTACATAGTAATCATGTTTTAGTTTTATCATGATGACTTTTATATTTGTTTTGATGCTTCATGTTTAGAATATATGTTTAGATGTTTGTTTTCATTAAGACTAGTTATATACTTGTACATAGAGTGGGCTACAAATAAATCTATATATGTTGAGCTTGATTGCTTATTTGAACCCATTACATGTGTTAGTATAGTCTAGTTTTGATGATTCATACATTTTAAACTTGTATTCCCATTTTTGAATATGTTTTGATGAATATGAGTTTCCATTTCATGTATATGTGCATTTTGCCAAAACATTAAGATACACATGTATACCCCTTGAGTCATTTGTTTCTCATGCAAATCTACTTATGGACTCATTTGTGTTTAGGGATATGTATGTATACTTAGTGTGTTGACAATACATACATATACCTTGAAATGAAAATTGATTTAATGTAAAGATTTAGATTTTCATGTTTTGATGTTTTTGTGTCAATATTTAACTTCATGTATATGTCTATCTAGTTCAAACTAATCTTATACATATACATCTTTTTGAGCCACGTGCCTTCATGAATATACATTTAGTGGACTCGTTGAGTTTTGGATATGTATGTATATTTTAGCTTGTATTAGACATACATATGACTTGAAGATTAAATAAGGAGTTTTATATGATTTTTCATGTTTTTGATAGAATTATGTTTTAAGGAATAATTGAGCTCAATGAAATATTTTTCATGATTATGATCTTCACATATTATTTGTACACTCATATCTATTGCTCATGTTTTGTTTCTCATGAGTTATGCTTTATTGGTTAGAGTGATGATTATCATGTGAATTTCATTTTTGTTTTATTCCTTGCTTGAAGGATTTCGTGCTAGTTAACAAGTTTTCCATTTAACTAGTTGCGGTATTCTTCATATGGTAGAGATTTTCAAACAAAACTACATTTTCAAATCTATTTTTGAAAACTCCTACCATCCAAGGGCGGTAGGATGGGAGATCATGTTCATGTATGCCCTAAATTGAAAATCTTTAAAACTTGAATTATGATTGGGTGGTAGAGAATATGATGTATACACTTGAACTTATTGTTATGTCAATTGGTATCATTGAACTCTTTCAATTGGTATCATTTTGATCTTCCTGTATACTCATATATGTTTTGTATGTATGTATGCTTTAAATTCCAAGTATATCAATTTCTATTGGTATCTATTTTTCATACATATATATGTTTGTGTTTATGCTAGTGCTTGAGTTTCAATTTAGTTTAAATTGATTACTTTTAAATTGTTATCAAGACTATGCATGACTTTAGTTTGTATTTCATAAAGGGGGAGAAAATTTGATTTTGTATTTCAATTGGTATTTGTACTCCCACACTTTATGATTAAAAGTTGTTATTTTAAACATATGATATCAACATCAAATTGGTAAAATATTTACAATTGGTATCATATTTAAGAAATTCAAAATTTGTTTTGATTTGTATTTCCTATATGCAAGGAGAGCTTAACATCTCTCTTACATATAGATTCATGTTGAGTATATTATAAATTGAGGAGCTTGACAACTCTTCTTTATATGATATACGTGTGTAGGGGGAGCTTCACATCTCCTCTTATTCATTACATAATATGTGTTATGTGAATTGGGGCTTGTCATCCTTTCTTCATGTAATGCATATGTGTAGGGAAGCTAACTTAGCGTCTTCCTCTTCATGAATGTATATAGCATATAACATATATTGATCCTTGTTTATTGGTATCAAGATGCTTCATTGACATATTTTTTAATTGATATCATGTTTGTAGTCACCCCTTATTGATTTTGTTTTTGTTTTAGACAAAAAGGGGGAGAACATTGTTTGCATTGTTTTGATTGACAAAAAGGGGGAGAAAGATTTTTACCCCTCATTTTATCTATGGTTTTGATTGTTTACCCCTTTATTGATGATTGACAAAAAGGGGGAGAATTATTTGAGAGTTTAACATGCATACATAAAACTCAAATTACTTCTATGCATGATTGGTACATGTTTTTTTATATGCATGTTTATGTTTATGCATATATTATGTTTCAATATCAAGAATATTAAGTTTTATTGGTATATAAAGTTTGCTTTGTAATTGGTTTCTAGAGCTTATTTTGTTTTGAATTTTCCATTTGGTATCTAGAACCATTTATTGTTTATGCATATGCATGTTTCATGTTTAATATTCATTGCATATATTTATTGTTTATTCCTATGCATGAGTTAAGGGGGAGCTTCTTTGAAGCTTAACTTTAATCCATGCATATATAACTCCATGAGTTTTGTCATCATCAAAAAGGGGGAGATTGTTGGCCCAATGGCCTTCCACTCTAGTTTTGATGATGATCAACACTCATGTAGTTATGTTTACTAATATTCTTGTGTTTCTAAGTTTCAGATCATTAACAGGATATTAGGTTGGTGATTAGCTTCAACAAGATGATTAGAAGCTATTCATGATGATTCCGGTGCCAAAGCTTAAAGATCATACCTTTGCACTTGGAGAATCACAGAGTTTGGACCGAGTCTACTTGAAGATGAAGATCGTCAAGAAGACTTAGGTATCTAGTTTAGAGTTTGTGTTTTAGATCCATATTTGTAAAGCTTAGTTTAGTTGATATGCTCAAGTGCACAAAACACACACGTTTCATGATTTGATTTTTGGTTTTCATGAATAATAGATCAAAACAAGTTTACCTTATACCTATGTATATTAGATATGTTCTAGATATACATACATGCTTTAAACTTGCTAGACAAACTTATTTTGACTATCCTATTCATGTTTTGGAAAATTCTAGTTTGATAAAATACAAGTTTTGTTTTTGATAAAATTGGCAAGACACAAAAATGAATTGATATGATTGATATATGTCTTGAAATTTTTATCACAAGTTTGGTTATCAAAGTAAAATGATAAAACAAGTTTTAGAAAAACATATTTTTTAGAAAAACAGTTTTTATTGTGATTAAAACTATTTTTTAGATTTACTGTGAATTTATGGGATTTTTATTGAGTGAAAAGACCTATTTTCAAATCCCGTATCTGTGCAGATCTGCACTGTGCCTGCCAGGCCAGTTCGGTCGACCGGACCGGTCGACCGCACCAAGTGGCCGGTCGACCGGGTCGGTCGACCGATGTGCACAGACGTGCACGCTGGCTACACATTGTAGTCGGTCGACCGGACCGGTCGACCGAGTTGAGAGTTCAACTCTCAGGATGTTTCGGTCGACCGGGCCGGTCGACCGCTAGTGCCCAACGGTCACTTTTCTGACCGTTGGCGGTCGACCGGGCCGGTCGACCGGCAGTCTGTCAGGCTGTCACATCAGCCTAACGGCTAGTTTTTCCTAGGGGCTATATATACCCCATTTCTCCATTGTTTTGGCTAAGATTTTTAGAGCTAAAAATTCCAGACTTTCTCTAGTGTTTAAAAGAGTTTTTAAAAGGGTTTTAAGCCAAAAAGATTTCATCTTATTTGTTTTTGGGTTTTTGGAAAATCAAAGAAAAATAGGTTTTTGGGATTTTTGCTTAGATCTTCAATTCTATCATATTGCAAGTATTTTCCCAAAGATTTTTCTTTGTTGCTTGTTTCCAAAAACACTTTGATTCCACACTTGAGCCATATCTTCTATCCTAAACTATTAGGATCTTTGTTTTGTGGAAAAAGAAAGAAAGAGAGAGTTTTGAGGTTGTTGTTTGTAACCTCTAAGTTGTACACCCTTATTCTTGTTGTATCCCTCTTCGGTAGAGGTGATCGGGTGATTGGTTTGTGAGCCTCTTAGGTAGAGGTGTTTGTTGTAGTTGGCTACGGGCCGTATCCCTCTTCGGTAGAGGTGGATTGTGGTTGTATAGCCTGGGTGGCTTTGTAAGGTTGAGAGAGGAGTTTGGTACTCCTATAGTAGATTGGGAAATCCTACACGGTGGTGTAGGCGGGGATGTAGAGCAAGGTGCTCGAACCTCGAAACAAATCTTTGTGTTAGCGTTTGATCCATTGTCTCTCTAACCCTTACTCTCTTATATTTGTGCAAAGCATCATATTCATATCATATCATATTTGCTTGTGTTGTGCATATTTCATATTGCCTTGCATTTATTCACATTGCTATTCATTCTTATATGCTTGGCTTGATTGTGTGTATTTTATATTGCTTGGATTGCTTGTGTGTGTGTGCCTAACTTATACTCATCCAACAAGAGCTTCACATAACACCTCAACCCATTTCAAGGGGAATCAAGGGGAGTTAGTCCAGAGCCTCGCAAGGGGAATTCGGCAACACTTGTTGTATTGTATTAGTTTGTGCATAATTTGCATTAGCTTCCGCATTTAGCGCACTTAGTTTGCATTGAGTTTCTTAGATTAGCAATTACACCTATTCACCCCCCCTCTAGGTGTTTTTTTTTCAATTGGTATCAGAGCTAGTGCTCCTGATACTTAGGCTTAACATCCTAGGAGTGATCCATTTGCTTGCTAATCTACATTTGCATTTGATTGTTTGCACATATTTAGTTTATACCATGGACTTCATGACCCCACCTAGTTTTGACCCTTCCAACATTGATATTTGGAAGTATAGGATGTCCATGTACCTAAAAACCCTAGGTTTGCATGTCTTTCTTGCCGCCACCAAGAGATGTTATCTTGGTGATTGCAATCATATAGGGGCCAATGCACAAGCCCTAGAGGCCATTAGAAGCACTTTACCTAAAGAATATCTTTTACGTGTTTCTAATCTTGATTCCGCTTTTGCAGTGTGGAACAAATTGACAACAACCACCAACACCTCCAAGCTTCAAGTCCAAATCCAACAAGAAGAGGAATCTAGTGGAGAATCCGAGCCACAACAATGCTATATGGTCCAAGGGAATGACTCCCTTGAGGTACATTCGGAACCCCACTTAGATAGTGATGATGATGCTAGTTCTTCTAGTAATGATATTGTTGATCCCCATGCTCTAAATGAAGAACTTTCAATAGTATGTGAAAAGTTAATTGAAAAATATAAGATTTTGAAAAAGAAAAGTCTAGGAATTGAACAAGAAAATAAGAGTTTGCATGCTAGACTTAACAATGTTTTGCAAGAGAAGGTTGAGGTCTATAATGAAAGGGATTCATTGAGATCTCAATTGGAACTTGCACTTAAAGAAAATGAATTTTTAAAGTCTAAAAATGATTGTGAAACTCTTTTGAAGAAAAATGAAATTTTGTCTTCTAAAGTTGATTTTGTTTTAAAAGAGAATGTTGCTTTGAAAAACAAAATCATTTCTATTTCAAATGAGTTGAATGTTTGTTTAGATAAGAATATTGTTTTGCAAAATAAAATTGATGCACATGTTTGCCATGCTAGTGTAGCTTCTTCATCTAGTCTACCTAATGCATGTACCTTTTCAATGGAAGTATTTGGCTCTAAAACAAGTGGAGAAACCTCTTAATAGAGTAGGAAAGACTAGCTCCAAAACCCACTTGAAATCTTGTTTAAAATAGTCCGTGGGAGCCCCCTTTTATAGGATAGGAAAAACTAGCCGTTAGGGCAAAACAGCAGTCCAGACTGCTGTCGGTTGACCGGCCCGGTCGACCAGCCAACGGTCAGATTTCTGACCGTTGAGCCAGCGGTCGATGGGCCCGGTCGACCGTGGCCTGGAAACAGAGAGCAAAACTCTCTGCCGGTCGACCGCCCGGTCGACCGGGGCTTTCCAGAGAGCAGAGCTCTCTGGACGGTCGACTGGGTCGGTCGACCGGCCCTCCAGCCAAACTAGGCGTGCACGTTTGTGTACGTCAGTCGACCGACTCCTGACTCGGTCGACCGGCCCGGTCGACCGACAGACGCCAGAAGCAGGGATTATAGGGATTAAAAATTTGACTTTTTGACTTAAATAAAATCTCATAAAATCTCTAAAAATCTACAAAAATAAGTTCAGTATAATACTTTGATATACAAACATGTTTGAGTAAAAATCAGACCATATTACAAACATTTTGAACTATTTTTGTAACTTAGAAATTTTGGCTTGAAACAAAATCTGTATTTTTCCAAATAGATTTTTCCAAAATTTCTCCAAGTATAAAAACAAGATATTTTAAACACTTTTAAAGTATAGAGTGTATGGATATGATCTACTACACATACATGATGAAATATCTATGTTTTCGACAATAAGCCCTAAAATGGTTTTGGTTAAAACACATGTATACTTGAAGTTCAAAACCAAACCGGTGTTTTTCCAAAATGAAAACTCTTTAGTATTTTTCTAAAATAAAAATTCTTTAATGAAAACACAAATATATCTTGAGTGTGTGTGTATATGTACTTGAGCAATCCACCAACTATTCTATCTTTTACATTTTATCTAAAAATAAAATATTAACAAAACAAATCTAGACACAAGTCTTTTCTTGAAGGGCTTCACTTGAAGTCTTCTTCTCCTTTTTGACTTGGTCCAAACTTGATCCACATAGCTAGACTCCTCTTGAGTACTTGATGTGATCTTGATGCATAAGCTTTTGAATCAAACCGTGTCAGCTCCAAAACTTGACTTTAAATCCTTTGTTGAAGCTAAACACCTACTAAGATCTTGATCACAAATCTGAGACTAATTAAACACAAGATTATTAGTACTATAACTACATGAGTTAATCATTATCAAAACTATAGTGATGGGCCTTTGGGCCAACACGAACCATTTGGGCCACTCTCTTCAATCACCTTGCCCACCTGCCAGAAGTGTCTTGCAAGCAAGTCAAATAGAAAAAATTCAGAAAGGTCAAGCACGCATCAACATCATTCGATCTAATTCATTCGATATTTGTAGTCCCTTCAATGTGAAGTCTCGGAACAGATGCTCCTACTACATTACATTTATTGATGACTATTCACAATAGAGTCATGGGTCTCCTACAAGTTTGAAGCACTAGGATGCTTTCATCGTTACTTGGTTGAGGTTGAGAATAAACTTCACAAGAGTGTGAAATCACTCGAGATTATCATGGTCGTGAATATCTATCTGATCAGTTTGAGGAACTGCACAAGCAAAAGGAAATCATCTGACAACTAACTACTCCTTACACACCACAACAGGATGGCATTACAGAGTGTAGGAATAAGACACTACTTGACATGATTCGGTAAATGATGGCGTAAACAAATCCACTAATTATATTTGGGGAGATGCGCTATTAACAACTGCCTACATATTGAATTGTATGCCTTCCAAATCAGTCTCTTCCATGCCCTATGAACTATGGATCCGCGACAAGTTCAATCTGGGATTTTCTGAGCATGGGGCTTAGTGGCTTATGTGCACACCACTTCTCACCCAAATGGGATGTTTGGCTGGAGGAGAAAGTAATGCATATTTACTTGCTATTCAAAATATTTGAAAGGTATGTGTTCCTCGGAGAATATGAAGATGGAAGTATGGCCGAGATTGAGTCATGAGATGCAAAATTTTAAGAACAATAGTTTCCTAGTACGAGTGAGGGACACCGGGATTCGGTATTGCACAAGCTAGATGAGAGCGCACCAAATTGACCAGTTAAGTAAGAGGATTTTTAGCCCACGCCTCCTGACAACACTGGGAGCATCAATCCTTTTGATGATGTAGTGCCACCATCACATGAATCTCAGACGCCTTGTTGAAGCAATCGTAGCACCTGTTGTGACACGACAACTAGAATATCAATTGTTGAGACCAACAATCAGATTACAACAATAACTATTGTGCACGCCCAAGACTGTGATCAGTGTTGTGAAACCGTGGTAATATGTAATATTTGCAAAAGAAAATTATTGCAGAGAAAATTAGAAATACCATGGAAAAAGAGTAGAAAAAACACGAGAATTTAACGTGATTCAACCTAAACTTGGCTTACGTCCATGGGAAGAGAACTCGAGAGAGTTTTATTAATAAACTTGATAGAAGAGATCTAACCGTCTCCTTGATTCCTACAAGAGTATTCGTCTTTCCCTTCAATTCCATGAGATTATGAGAGTATACCTTCTCTTTATGCACCACCACCTTCGTCTCCCTTTCTTGGCTTCCTCTTCACCTTTCGTGTCACAATAGACTAGCTTACAATCTTCATTTATAGAGTTTTATAATACAAACTCTATTTAAACAATGAGATGATCTTGGTCATTGGATATTTGAAAAACTTGATCAATCATTGTAGGAGTTATTTTCCTTGATCTGAAAGAATTCTAAATCCATTAAACTTTAGAAACAAATATTCGTTTAATAGGAACTAATTTCTGTACGTACTCCACCAGAAAAGAAAATCAGAACACGCCAAAAAAAAGAAACTGAATTCTGGTCTTGACCTTGGGCTATCGACATCCTTCTCAGGCCTGTCGACAGACCGTCGACAATTCCTTAGGCATGTCAAAAATCTAAGATTGGGCTTCTTCTCTGTTGCTTACTGTCGGCAGGGCCTGTTGACAGACCTTAGTGTGCGATCGACTGCCACCTTAGTCTCTGAATTTACTTCTCTTTCAAGTCTTCTTTCTTCTCCAATTTAATTGGATCTTCTTGGACCGTCATCTTTTACTTGAAAACAAAGCAAATTTTCAATAATTTTCATCTTGACTTACTTTTCAAGTCTTTAACAAAACACTATGAAAATTTTGAAATTATACCTTGACCTTTCCTTAATTGTAACCGTACTGTGAAGCTTTTATTCTTGTCCCCTCTCCCTAGAGTCTTTAGCTGATTCATTGTCATCTCTTGGGCCATCTCGGGCTGAATGCACCCTTTTTTTGCAACATTTTGACCTGATTCACGTCCCTTCACAATCTTTCTTGAAGCTCCACCTCGCGATGAGCTCTCTTCCAAGCTTGTCATTGAAATTCCACCTCAAACAACATTTTCTTCCTTTAGCTTGTATGTCCCTCCATACTTCTCTCCTTCAAGGATTATCCTATCTCCTTAGTTAACTATAAAAGCGCCTTGTTGCACTAAGATCTGACATCTTTCTTCGTCGAGCACCCCTATGGATATTAGGTTGCACCTAACTCCGAGACATACAGACCACCTTCAGAGCATGCACCATCTCATCACTTCCTATAACACTGATTGTCTTAGTGCCAATGAAATCGCGAGCTGAGCCATTTACCATTTTGATAGTCTCTTCCTTTTTTACAACCAAGAAGTTGAATAACTACTTATGGGAACATACATGAACCGCACTATAAAAATCAAATATCAAATATTTACCTTGAGAAGTGTTGTCTTCAATATAGGAAGTTATTAATACATTGGTGTCGATACAGCCTCTGCTACGTCTGTCTCCGCAGCATACCCCTTCTTCTTCAACCACTCTTACTGATGCTTGTGGTTTTTCTTCTATTGACCTTTCTTTTGACAAAAGTAATACGCCTTCGATGAACCTAAACTTTTTTCTTTTCCTTTCTTTCCCATGACCACCAAAACCGATCCTTCCTGCTCAATGATTCGGTCTTTTTTTGAGCTCGTTGTATAAGGGAGTTGATATGATCTCCTTCAAGATGAGAGTTTCTTTATCACAAAGCATGGTGGTTAAGATATGATCATATGACTCTGAAAGCGAATTGAGAAGTATTAACGCCTTATCCTCCTCATCAATTTTCACATCAACAACTAGTAACTCGCTGATGATCACGTTGAATAAGTTTAGATGCTCTAACATCGTTGTCTCTTCTTTCATGCGTAGCCCATATAGTTGTTTCTTCTTGTTAGAGAGGATCTTTGTCATATACAATGTTTCAAATCTTGATCACAAACTCATAGTCATTTTTTCATTCATCACGTTGTATATGACCTCGTCGGCGGAGCATAATTGGATTGTGCTTGACGTTTTCAGATTCATCTCCTCCTAATTCTTATTTGATATATCTGCGATTCTTCTTACTTTTCCTGTAAGATCTTGTGAAGACCCTATTGCACCATAACACTTTTACCCTCTTTTTTCATTGGATTTCTCGGCCTCAAACTTGCTCGTAGAAATTTCAATCTTTGACATATTGCCTTTTCGTCCACTTTTACCTTTGATACTAATTGTTATGACATGACAATTATAATACTAATTGTTGAGACCAACAATTGGGTTAGATAGTAGCTATTGTGCATGCCCAAGATCGTGATCGACATTGCGGAACTGCGACAACATGTAATTCTTATAAAAGAAAACTATTGTGGAGCAAGCTAGCAATATCAGTACAAGAGAGTAGAAAAGAACACGAGAATTTAATGCGGTTCGGCACAATTTTAGCTTACATCTACGAGGAAAGAACTTGAAAGAGTTTTATTAATAAAATTGGCGCAAGTGATCTAACTTTTCCCTTAATTCTCACAAGAGTATTCGCGTTCTCCTTGAATCCCACGAGATTTCAAGAGTATACCTTCTCTCTATGTACCGTCACCTTTTTCTCTCTTTCTTGGCTTCCTCTTCACCTTTCGTGTCACGATTTACTAGGTTATAATCTTTATTTATAAAGTTTTACACTATAAACTCTATTCAAATTATGAGATAATCTTGATTATCGGATGCTTGAAGAACTTGATCAATCCTTATAGATGTTGATTTTCTTGATCTAAAAAAATTCTAGACACTTTAAACTTTAGAAATAAATCTTCATTGAATAGAAACTGATTCTTTTTCGCACTGCATTAGAAAACAAAATCTAAACGAGCCCAAAAAAGAAACTAGATTTTGATATGGACCTTAGGCTGTCGACAGGCCCTGTAACAACGCCTGCGTTTGTTGAAAATCTGATATTGGGCTTCTTCTCTGTTATTTGCTGTCGATAGGGCCTATCGACAGCCCTTTGTGTGCGGCCATCAACCCTGTTGACTGTCACATTATTTTCTGTAATTGCTTCTCTTCTAATTCTTCTTTCTTCTTCAATTCGATTGGATCTTCTTAGACAATTATCTCTTACTTGAAAACAAGGCAAATTTTCAACAACACCATTCTTCGTCATTGAGGGGGAAGTGTGCATGGTGGCACCGCAAGATAGTGCGAAACCGGGATCTGTCAATGAGGCTCTCTCCATCCTTGATGCAATGGAATGGATGGACACCATGAGAGATGAAATAGAGTCTATGCGGACAAATCATGTCCAGGACTCAGTATATCTACCTCCTGGACGCAAGGCTATTTGGAACAAGTGGGTTCTCGAGATCAAGCGAAAAACAGATGAATTCGTTGAGAGGTATAAGGTACGCCTTGCACCCAACGAGAGGGAGTAGACTACGAGAAAACTTTTCTTGCCAATGGTGAGATTTGCCGCGATTCGCACGATTCTTGCACTAGTCGCTCGCATGGATTTAGAATTTGTCCAAATGGACATTTAGACAGCTTCCTTTCATGGAGAACTGGACGAAGTGATCTTTATAGATAAGCCAAAGGACTTTGTATTTAAAGGTCGTGAGTGTAAAGTTTGCCGACTCAAGTGGTCCATCTACGGACTGAAGTAACCATCTAAACAACGGTATCTTCGATTTCAACAAGCCATATTGCGATTTGGGTTTACAAAGATTAATGAGAATCATTGTGTCTATCTTAAGTAATCCAAAAGAAATCATGACATTATATGTTGATGAGATACTGATGGCTTCTGACGGTTTGGAGATGATCATCGCCACTATGAGCTGGCTGACATTAAACTTCGATATGAAGAATATGGGTGATGCGAGTTATATGCTCAAAGTAAAGATCTATAAGAATCGATTTAAGTGGATTCTCGGACACTCGCAAGAGATGTACTTGAAGAACATCTTTGCAGGATTCAACATGCACAACTAGAAACTCACATCGACCCTAATCAATAAGAACCATCTCCCTAGCCTTTAAGATAGCCCAAAAACTTCTGAGGAGCAACAATGAATGGCACATATACCATCGTCTAGCGCCATCGGGTGCTTGATATACACAATGTTGTGTACCGACATATCCTTCACCATTGGGTTATTGTGTCATTTTCAATCAAACTCCAATCCTCTCACTGGCATGTCATTAAAAGGGTGCTGGGATACCTGAAAGGCACTATTGACTCTGACTGTTTAGATTACAGGGTAGCATCATGAACATGTTCAAAGCATCACCTCAAAACGAGTCAAGATGAGATCAGGATTTGACTTGATGCTTCGCATCCAAAGCTACCCCAAGATTAAATAGATTTTCCAGATCTGTATATCTGTTATATATCCATATGTGCAACTTGACTGGAAGCGAAGGGATTGCTTGCCGAGTGGAAGGTGACAGGTCCAAGCGTAAAAGACTCGCGAATAGACTAAGATCTGCACTGTGTAGAAATGAATGACGGGCGCTCAAGGAGCTGCTTCACCACACGTCATAATATTGCATGTGCTCAGCGACCATCGCCATTTGGGTAAGCGAATGGATCCCTGATTTAGTGTCGTGGGAGCCAATGATTTTAGAGCACATAGTTTAGTCCCCTATGTGGTTCACCTTTACCCTTAGAGACATTCGGTTGTGTTAGGAAGGTTATAAGAAATGATGCTACTTTAACACTCTCCCTATAGTCACGATTGATTCAGCTAGGTGGGAAGTGATCAGAAAAGTATCTGGGATGACAACAATGCGATAGGAAGATTATCTACACATCTTCTGGTACAATGTTTGCATCCAGAACTTCGCTTAGGCGAAGTGTGGACCTTACCAGACTGTTTTCACAGTGGATGAATATTCATCTTGATTACTTCAGGGTTTGGGAATATTTGATCCGAAGATGGAATGAGTGAATCTAGGTAAGTCATGGCCTGAACTTGTTTTTCCAAAAAAGTCAAAAGAGTTGTTTTCACTCTTGATAAGAGTTTGTGGTTCAGTGGATCACCACTTGCAGGTGATTTTGATGATTGTACGAACCAACAGACAATATGATGAGAGCTTAATGATTAACGTATGGAATAGATGAGGTTACGTCCCACCATTATGCGAATGAGAGTATGTTAAACTTGGTGGGCTAGCATATAGGGTCAAATCCAAGCCCAAGCCCAGTATAAATTAGCCCTAGCCCTAGTCATGATTGGACTAGAATAGCGCCTAATGTGGACCGCTATATTACAATCGAAGAGTTGGGATTAACTAGGGTTTATGAGAAGCTCTTTTGTGAGGAACTAAGTTTGACCTCTATCTACATAATGAGAGGACAAGCCTCCTTCATGCATTTGCACGTGCAAGCTTTCATAAACTCCTCCTTCTAGTTCCTCTATTCCCCTCCAATTGATAACTCATTTCTGCGTGGTTCGTGATGAGTGTTGGGTATTGTAACGCCCCGATCCCAAGAATACGGAGACGTTATGGCGACGCACATACGCAGGGCGGAAAACCCTCACGTACGTATGCTAAGCCTCAGTATAGGAAATCACCTCCATAGTTATAAGAGTTTCAGCAGGAAATAAATACAAGAATACCTACAGAAAGAGGTTAGTGATAATAACAGATAGGAAAATAGGGATAAATAAGATAACATTAATAAATCATAAAGATACCTATGAAGGGTCTCGATGAGGAGTCTCCTATGTGCACAATAGACTATCTGACAATATGATAACTCGGATCTCCAACCTGGGCACGCAAACCCAGGGTCATCAGAAAGCGACCTAGTGAGTGATAAAATGAAGGAGGCAGTAATATATATTGTAGTAATACAAGCACGATAATAATATATAATACATGATGTTGTATTAGTGATACCATATAATAAGCATATAATGAGCAGTAGAAATATATAAACATGTCATCTTTTAGTACCATCACTACCTAGCATGTTATCATCGGGTTATGTCTATAGTCGAATCCAGTTTATATAATCAATAATGTTGTCTAGTGGTGACGTGATAGAAATGAACATGCTAGTGGTGACGTGATAGAAGTGAACATGCAGATGAGCATATGCAATATAACCATAATGCGGTGTTGTGCATAGACAGCAATGATGTCTGCAAGAAATACAGAAAACAGAATATATGCAATGCAGAGTATACATATACATGAGTAGTATGCTACCACAGAAAGTGTAACATGTACCAGGTAAAGTAACAAAGTATACATGTAACATGATAGCCGATAAAAGAGCAGGAACAGTAACAAGTACGACTAAACAATAGTATATATGTATCAGGCAAGTCATATTATTTATCCAATAGTAGCAATCAGTACCGCCTGCTATTTTAATCAATCTCTTCCAGTGTCCCATACCACTGGCAGTTCATACTGGAGCCTGCACTCCAGTCGAACCCATTCGGACATGGCGGTACCATTATCCAAACGAGAGAGTGATCAAATAACAAGTGTTCCCGACGTCACTATTGTGTATATCCTTTTATTATGTTCATTGGAAACCAACTGGTCGAGGAGCTCTAGTCAGGTGGGTGTCCCATGCATACCCGGGACAACGGCCTTAAACAGAGCCCTGGCTGCTGAGACCAGGGCCAGCCCGCTAAGGCTGTAACATGTAACGGGAAGTCAATGAGCTAAAACAATAACGGGAAACAGGAGCTCATGAGCAATAACAGACGGTAGCCAGCACTACCCCGTCTCCTGCAGTGGGACAAACAATGGATCCAGACATCCACCCGACAAGACCTAGTCGACCGTCAAGTCTCCCCAATCCCATCTTATATTTCATACATTCAATGTTCACAGGGTATCAGGAACAAGAACAGTACGTGATACATGTAACACGATAACAGGACATGAGCTCTGTTGATAGCACGAAACACGATAACGGGAAACGGGAAACAATAGATGTCGGATTTCACATATCGTATATCAACATCTCATGTATCCAGTAACGAAAATATCAATATCAGTAACGGGAAACAATCATATAACAGGAATACGGGGATAATATGGAACAATAATACATGTAATATGCACGGGGATCCATATGACAAGAATAGAGAAACCATACATGCATGTGTAACAGTGATGTGCCGAGAATCCATGTAACGATGATAACAATATATGACATGACGGTATTCCGTGAAGTGGTACATCCATATATCGGCGGGATATGAATACGAAATAATAGTGTGACGTGTCATAGTATCTATGCAATATGTACATGCGATAACAGTGTCCCGTGTGACAGGATATGTAAGCCACGGTGTTCCGAGTGTATGCACACTAATGTTTAGTCTAACAAGTTCCTATGTAACAGATGGACGTGAATATACAATGCGCTGTATGTAAACAACCGTGTCTGGTGTAATATGGCTATATCATCTACTTGAGTGTTACATATAGGTATCACCAAAGTATTAAACATAATGATCTAGTTGAATTACTAAGTTAGTGGCTAGTGTTACTCATGAACGTTATTAACTTCGGAAATCATCCCATATACTAAATCAGGGTTGATTATGTTTTAATTACAGGGACCCAACAATGACATCTTTAGTAAACAATAATTATAATGATTTACCGATAATTAAGTTTTATTACTTAAGCAATCAATCACTTTCACTAAACATGGTAAAAATATAATTTATAAAAGAAAAACACTCACAAAGCCGTGGGAGCGTAGCTCTCTTTACCACGATCGCAACGGTTCCAGGATCGTCCAAATCGGAGTCTGGATGCTCCAGATATCGCCCGAATACTAAATCATAACAAACAGGGTTAAATATGTAATAAATAACGATTTAAAATGCAATAAGTATTATTTAACAGGGGGTTTTATGAAAAATTACCTTTATTGGGCTTTGGATGCGGGTTTGGGCTCTTAACGGGTCGGGTTTAGATCCAATTCCCAAACCCATTAACATAAGTGATGGGTTATTGGGTTAACGGGTTTCAAACCAACCAATAGGGTAATGGGTTCGAGTCCATACCCGAACCCAATATCCTACAGCAGCAGCAGCGGCAGCGGCCACTGCTGCCGCTCCTCTGCAGGCCGGCGACCAGCGAGACCCGCCGGCGGCGTGTCTAGCCGCCAGCAGTGGTCACACAGAGGGGGAAAGAGAGAGTGAGTGGAGAGAGAGAGAAGGAGAGGGGGGCAGCGGCTGGCGGCGGCCAGCCGCGCCTCGCCGGCGTCGCCCCGCCGGCGGCCGGCGGCGACTCCTGGAGAGGGAGAGAGAGGGAGAGAGAAAGGGATGGAGATAGAGAGAAACAGGAAGAAGAAGAAGAAAAGAAAAGATAGAAGAAGAAGAAACAGGAAAGAAGATAAGAAGAAGAAGGGAAGGATAAGGAGGTAGTGCCCGATGGCATGCCGGCCACCGGGGCGCGCCAGCTCGCCGGAGGCCCTGCCATCGGCGGTCTGCCGCCGTGGCGGACAGAAAACAGAGAGTGAGTGTGGGAGAGAGAGACAGTGAGAGAGAAGAAAGAGAGAGAAGGAGAAATTGAGAGAGAGAGAGAGCGGGAGAGATTTTTAAGGGGGAACGAGAGAGAGAAGGCGGTGGGGTTTTGATGGGTTCGTTTGACTGAAAAAGGCAATGGAATAGGCGGTTGGGAGAAGAGTGGAGAAGAAGAAAGAAGAAAAGAAAGAGAAAAAGAAATGGAAAAAGAAATTTAATATTATTTTAATAGGGTCAAAAATTGACTAGCTCCGAATGGTGCCCAAAAATTATATAAAATAGAGAATATTATCCTTAGACATAATATGAAAACAGTTTGAAGAAATTCAATCTGGTTTGCAAATTAAAAATCCTGAAAAGCATCACTGATATTGGGCGACACCGGTTCGGCCCGATTTTTCATAAATTCAGAAAAATCCCCAAAAATACCCTTGCGTGACTAATATGATTTTAAAACACAAGGTGGAAGCAGATTCTCAAATTTTAACTCTGCTTGTGAATAAAAAATCGTAGAGCCGATTATCGGTATCAGTCGACACCGACTAAGAAGATTTTCTAAAATAATCCAGAAAAATTTTCAGAAAAGCTTGAAAATTTTAAAATATTAAAAATAATATTTGAAACTGAAATCGGCTCAATCTGACTATCAGAAAGGTCAAATCAACATTATATGTCGTATTGCATACTGATACTGTGATGCGTACATCAGGGAAGGGGGTTACAGGTATTGCTTGAGAAGGACATACTGTAGCATACTCCATCGTCACGAGAAGATTCTTTCCAGTTATAAACCCTAGCGATCACGAAAGGTATGTTTCTGCATATTAATATCTATTAGTAAATTATTGGTACTTGGTAGATATAGAATTTGTTCAATTAACAACAAAACTGACAACGCTGAAGTAAACTATAGTATCTGAATTGAAAAATAAAACCCCTGGACACCTAAAGTAAGAGTCAAGCAAATTATTGATATAATTTTTAATTTACCTTATAGAGCACTTACAAAATAATGAGTGAGACGAGGACAATGAAGCCAATAAAGCGATGTACTCATCTTTCAATAAATGGTTTTTGTCTTATTCCTTAAACTTCAATAATATATGAATTCGAGTTGATGTCCCACTAATACGTTTGTTGAGTTAAAATACTCCCATCTAGATTTATATCTATTAAAAGAAAATAAATGCGGATATGAAAACACCTATATACCATTCGATCACATTGCAAGACCTACAATTATTCACCCTTTGTTCCTTAAGAAGGTTTTCTCCGTAACTCCTTCACAAATTGTGTCTGTTCGTATTTCTTCCCTCTCTCTCGCTCCCCGCCTCTCCCTCCCTTATCTGATCTGCTGCCCGTCAGCTCCCCTCTACCCCTCCCCTCTCTGGCTCGCCCCCTCTTCCTTCTTCCCCTCTCCCCTCTTCCCCCTCTCCCTCTCTCTAACTCTTCTTTCCCCTTTCCCCTCCCCTCTTTGTCCTTCTTTCTCTCTCATCATCACAGCTACCATTGGTCAATTTCTCATTGCCGTAGTTATCGTCAGTCAGTTTCTGACATGGCGGCATACTAGTTTAACTATTATTGTTTGTTTGATTCTTTTGAGATAAAACTTGCTCCCACTTATTTTTCTTTTCTTTTCTTTTATCCGCCACCTCTTCTTGCCAGAGGAGCAAGTGTTCTTACCGGGTGGAGATCGGAGCCGGTCCTATCTTCAGACCCGAACCTGGCCCGTTTGCAGCCCTACCGCCTTTGTATATTCTCCATCACCCCACTACAGTTCTATTCCAGTTCCCCAGCAAAGGGAAGAGAGGGAGGCGGTGAAATGGGGAAGGGCACCGATCTGTGGGACGATTCGGCTCTCATCAACGCCTTCGATCACGCCATGGCCACTTACAAGGTCTTCACTCGCTCACCTTATTTTATTTTATCTTGATTTGTTCTCCATTGATCGATGATAAATTACCACCGACCCCGATTTTGATCTTTTTCATTGCTATTACTACTTTTGGATACTAAGATGTGATTTAGCATAAAAGAGACTATTCCAATGGAAATTTGTGTAAAATGAGCCCTAAATGTGCTAGTCACTTGGGTTTTTTGTAAAAAAGGTGAAGCTTTTTTTGACTCAGGGGACCAAGTTTTATTCAGAGCCTAAAGCCTTCTTGAATATATCGGCTGAGGTGTTCAAATTGAAGACCAAGACCATGTAAACTTTTTATTGTTGGTGCACTTTCAGAACAAATATCTGTATATTGGAAATTATCTGTTCACAAATGACCGGAGAAAATTCACATTCTACTCGATTTTAAATGTAAATGGCATTTATTCGCCGTTAGAGTTTGTTCCAGAATGCAAACACGGGAACTTGTGCGCATGGGTTTCCCAAAGAACCATTTGACAAATCTATGAAATTTGGTCCTTTCCTTATTATTATGTTTATTTTATTTTATTTATTTTTTCAATCACTAAGTTACTTTAGTGCCGACACACAGAGGGACGAAGAATAGTTGTGGTGAGATTCCCTACAATAAAAGTGTAATAATGATGACAGTTTTCAACCTTTTCTTTTTGTCCGACTCAAATCCTGGCTGCAAATGCTACCAACGGTTTGTGCTCGCATGAGGATCTGAATCTAAACCCTGGATGTAAGTTTAGTAATCATTGGTTAAATTGCAATCTCCTATCTGCGTGTTTTGGAAGATCAATGCCTGTTCATTGAGGGCTTTCTGAAAATCCATGTTAAAAAAAGCGTGACAGGAGGAAACTTCTTCTAGATGGCCCTTTGGTAGTATCCACGTTAGACAGACTCACACAGAACCTCAAAAATTGTTTGTTCTGGGACAATGCGTTATTTCTGGTTATGTCCACTTTGTCTTTTGTTTTATATTATGAACACAAAAGTATTTGGATCTTCATTCTTCACACACACAAAAACACATCTTTAAATTTGCTCATTATCTACCATTTATGAAGCTCATGTATTTTTAAATCTCTGTTGCTAGCAGGAAATGCACTCAAATGGTGATCATGGAAATTCTGCCAAGGAAGGGAACCATACAAGTGATGGAAATGAGAGAGATCTTTTACTCATTGAGAAGGAGGCAGGGTAAGTAAGAAGGGTTTATTGGAGCATATCTTCATGTCCAGCTTCCATTTTATTATGTTTAACTTAAGGTTTATTCACAGCATTTTTGGGGAAAAGAAATGCTACTACTTGCAGTAACAAAAAATTTCATACTTCTTGTATTTTGCGGCCATCTATTTATTCATCACGCAGGGTTTGATGCCTGATTTAAATCTGGTTCTGACCTTGCCGAGTGTGCATTGTTGGAGCAAGGTTTGGGCCTAGCTCGAAGCCAAAAGATTCAGTATCATGATAAGCACGAGGGAGTGGGGGTATTCTCGTTGTGCTTATTGGATTTGCACAAGACAAATGAACATTCAAATGTTCCTGGGTAATATTTTTGGATGTTAACAAGTTACAAACAACCATCTGATTTATTGATAGTTTAAGCCAACAATTCCGAGGTAATGTTCTTGACTTATATGGTGGATGTGCTTGCTGTTCCAAATATCGACCGGAACAAACGATGTATCAGTCAATATATCATTTTCAAGGGCCTATCACCAGACTTACCATGATGGCATGACATGGGAAATAGAAAATAAGATAAAACATGTATCGCTTTGAACCAATACCAGCCAACATTTTGAATATCACTCAATATATCGTTGATGAAATCACTCAATATGGATCATAGTGTCTCCTATTGGGTTTACTTGATAAAATGGGTTTGGATTTTAAGTTAAAAATAAATACCCAAGATTTACTAAATGCGAAACCCCATATATTGTTTTAAATCCATCTACTATCATTCAACTCTCCTAAATTCTTTTGCTCCCATTTTCTCTTCTTTGTGCCATAAATCGAGCGTCGTTGGCTCAAAAAATAAGTGATGAATCATTGAGGACGAAATGAAATCGATGATTAAGAAAGCTTGAACTGGTAAGAAGATGATGAGAAGAAGACGAGGACACTCTAATGGGATGACACAATTGTAAACAAAGACAAGGAGGCACACTAGTCAAAAGAGTCAAAACAACCCAACCCAAACCCAAACCCAAACCCAAACCAAATGTTTCTTTTTTCATTCATCAAACTCCAAATAAGTAGGAAATACAACATATCATGTTACTTGAGTTAATTGAAATTTTATTTGAATATATATTTTCCCAATTTCATGATTTATTTTCTTGCATTGTGTGAACATACAACTTTTTGCATGCAAGTTATGATATTTTTATTACAATGATAACATTTAGAATATTATAAATACCCTTCTCCTTCTAAGAAGTATGGACACGAACACAAGACACGAGTACGACACATGCACAAACCCGCAACACGACAATTTGTTTGAATAGTAGGACACAGAGACACAACTACATGATACTAAAATATATAAAAATAATAAGAGGGAGTGTGTGTAGGATTGGCTTTGTTTCAATGAGTGGATGGAGTTGATCCAGGTATGGAAGTCAATGATATACAAAGAGACCGAATGTTTTAATTGTATATTTTCTTTCGAGTATTAGATCCGGTGAGATATATTGTGCTTCTTTAAGGTGAGTCTCGGACCTATTTTTAGTGTATTAATAACTATTTTATGATGAGTTTTCAGGTTGTTTTGAGTTATTAAGAGTTGTACTGAGTGATTATTTCTCATGTGAGAGAGATTAGAGAAATTGGATTCAATGTAATATTTTGTACTCTTTTTTGATTAATGAAAATAATTTTATCATTCAATATATATATGTATGTATGTATGTTTGTGCGTGTGCACACACATACATGCTTAGACATGTATGTATCTAAAAGTCGAGACATCTAATGATATGATAGATAACATATATGCTAAAAGTTTAACCTTTTATTTATTTTTATGGCTTTGCAAAACAAATAGGCCTTGGATTTTTTTACTTTCCATATAGTAGTTAAATGTATCTCACTAAGCATATCTAAACCTATAATCGTTTTCTACAAGTCAATATTTTGATGGCATTTTTTCCCATTGTAAATTTTGATATACACGTGAAAGTAAATAAATATCCCAAACATATCATGGAACAAAGAAATGAATGAGAACATAGTGCATGTGTTGAAGAGGTGTCCGAGAAGTGTCCTAAATTAACAACATAACACATAATGAGGACATGTTCGAATATGTCTGAGGAGTATCCTTGAAGTGTCAGTGTCCGACACGGATATGGCTTCATAGTAGAAGTGTATGTGCTACATAGCTACTTATATGTATTTGAAATACATATTGCCTCATATTGATCTCATATCATCTGATATTGATATATCATCCAATATGGAAAGCCCCCATCCAAGACGGATATGATATCTCATATTTAAGATATTGGTTGGGCTCTCTTTTCTTTACTTTCTTTCTCAGTATTCCCATTTCCCACTCCTTTTCCTTTGCAAGAGCACTATGAGACACAATTCTCAACAGTGCAAAAAATGGTTCTTTTGCATGTGAGGGCCAGAGGGCGGCATGTGTTTTTATATTTCATTCCTTCTATTGGAAGCTTCCCATTATATACTTCTTACCTTTATCTTGGCATCCATGAAAACCAAGGCTACCAAGATCTCTCTCTCTGTCTCTCTCTCACACTCTCACACGCGCGCGCGCGCGCTCAAACCCCCCCCCCCCCCCCCCCCCCCCCACCAAAAAAAAAAAAAAAAAAAAAAAAGAAAATCCATCCATCCTTCATGCCCTCTCCCTTGCAGTTGCCAACTACCAAAATATCATGAAGCATCTAAAGAGACAAGAAAGGTTCAGATTGGTGAAGTACTGTTTTTGGGTTTATAGACAAAAGTAAAAACAAATTTGTAGGTTTAAGAGAGACTTGCAGGTTTTGTGTAATTTATGTTTTTCTCTAATTGCGTCAAAATATGTATAGTTTCTCTAAACTCTTGTTTCCAAACTGCATAGTATGATCTACATTGTTCCAAGTGCCTTAAGCCCAAATTTAATTATCTGTGAGCCTGCACTCAGTTGGCATAAAATGATTAATTATTAGATAACAACAGAAAAAATAATCAAATTCATATGTGTAATTACTTAAAAATAGTTACATTTTAGTCCACATGTATTTTAAGCTATGTAAATCATTGTCAGTAGTTTGAAGTGAATCTCAGATGGCTTTAACATGCTTTCAGTCACCAAAACACATTATGTTGTGTTTGGGAACAAAAGTTCTGTTTTACTATATTCACAAATTTAAATATGGGCTACAAAAGTATGTGGTATTTCTAGCTTATGTTAACCGTTGACCGGTTCAGTATTCTTTAATAAAGATTTTGCAATCTCTGTGGTCATTTCAAACCATTTCTTATGGAACATATTCTTTATAGGATCTATATTCGATAAATTTCTCCCGACTCCTTGATTTTTGTTATATCATTTTCAATTTACTTTGAGTATTTAGAATAGTATTGTAAATAAGGTTATTGTTTTTACCCTTTTTTTTGTAAAAGGCATGTAGAGGCTGGGGACAACAACAATAATATTTCAGGCGATGCAACAGAGACCTGTGTGCCCTATGATAATACAGAAGTGGCTACTGATAATCTTTCTAATCAAGGAAATAATTTTGTTACCGATTTGCATGCCTCAGAATCTGAACCATGTTCATCAGGTTTCCTTTGTACGGATGGAAAGACTTACAGTTATTCTGATCAGCAAAGTGAGGATTATGCTCAACTTCTGAGGCAGTATTATGAGCTTGAGGATCAGAAGCAAAAAATTGTCCAACAACTTCACCAAGCAAATTATTGGAACTACCAAACTCCAGTCCAAAGCTCAACTTGTCAATTACCCCAAGTTTTTGGGCATACTGTGTCTGAACATGGTGTTCAAACACCATATTCTTTGTGTTCATGCCATTTTATAGCCATCCCATTGATACCAGCAGCCTACACTGGAGGTGGACTGTCCGCCGGAGGCTACAGTTGTGCTTCACAATTGGCTTGCTGCTCTGGCTCTCAGGCACATCAATTTTCAGGTGATAATTCTTGTCATCCTTTTCCATTATCTCCCGGTTAACAGAGGGGTGTAGTTGTTTCAATGTATTCCACTACATGTTCTCATATCCCTGTTATGCCCAGGTTGTCCTCTTCCTGCCCACAGTTGTCAACATTCCGCTGCCACCATCAGTGTGAACTGTTCTCAAGCAGATGACAATGCTGTTAAAGTCGGCATGCTGGCTGTGGAAAGGGCAGTAATTTCCATGAAAGCAGAACTATCCGCGACTTCCATAGGTGATGAAGGTAAATACACATGTTACATGTTGTAACTTACAGAATATTAGTTCCTTCTTTCAAAATATTATTTGGTCAATTTTTTAATAATGTGATGGGTGTATTGCTTTATAAATTTGGTTCATCCTTGAAAATGTTATATTTGTTCTTTTATGCCCTTTGCATTGACATACCCTTACATGGCTTATCCTTTAACTAATGAATCTCACCTTAACTTTCTACATTTATGATGGGAGACAAACTCTAGGAAATCTCAGCCTAAGGTTTCTCTCACAAGATAGGGTGTGGGAATCTCTCCCTAGGGTTTCTCACCCGAAGCACAAAGGCTACTCAAATGCTCAAACAACAATTTTCATTATCAATCATTAACTGAAGAAAACAATAGTAATCTCAGCCTTATATAGGCCTACAAAAAAAAAAACTCCCACCACAACCGATGTGGGATAATACCAACCAACAATAATAACAACTAAAACAAACTACAATAAGATAAGATAAGTCAACAACTAAATCAAACAATTCCTACTAGATGTCCCCATCATTCCCCGGGGTTGGGGAAAACTCGACCCTGTCGAATGCAGATCTCAACTCTCAACCGGGCCATGGTGGTGGCCGTGGACCCAACATATATGCATCAAGGCTGAACCAAGGCGGTGTGGGTGGGACTGGCTTCTGTAACAGATTTGTTATACAGGATGACAATTCAAGCAATGCACAGGTAATAGAAAGAAACGCATCCTCCAGGATGAGAATTGAATCAACTGTACTTCGCACCATGAATAGTCTGACCTCCTGTGACTCTGTGTCCTGTAGGAAGATCTGCAAAGGATCGTATAAGTCAAGTGATTTTTGGGACACTGACACCCTCATAGTTGGTGTGGATGTCATTAGCTCCATGGCAAGCTCCGCTGATAGATCTACTGAGTTCTTTACAAGAGGAAAAGGCTCTTCTATCTTTGGCTCTGGTTCGGGTTCATCAACAACTACTGGCTCTGGCCCTATCTTAGCTGCATTATCTTGTTCTGACTTGTGCTCCAACTCAGCAACAACTTCTGACCCTGGCTCCTCGAGAAAATCAGGCTTGACAAGGGCTGAACGCTCTGGATCTGTGTCCCTCTTTGCAGCCTGAATTGCTGCAAGTTTTTCTAGAGCCGCCCGAATGTTAGTGCAAAGATCTGTGATTGACCGGCTCTCGGGCTCTTGCTCAACATTGGGCTCTTTATAGTCCGACTCAGATGAAGAAATGGGTGGAGCATAACGAGCGCAAAGAAAGTCTTGCAAGAGAAACCAATATCGACATAACTTATGATTGTTCTCTACCCAATAATATGGCTCTCCCACCAACTTCATTCGGGCATAAGACACTTTTGCTCAGATGTCAGAGAAAAATAATTGAAGAAAGTTTCAAGATTGCTCTCCCAGTCTTCATAACCGTAACAGTCATAAAAACCATGAAAAGTCGGGACAGCCGCATACATTTTTCATTCAACTTCCTTTGAATCACCATTAGTATGAATATATTGACCACAAAAATAAAATCCCATAAGGAAAATTTCAGTGCATAAGCTTAAAAATTACCCAAGAATCTCAAAGGCTCGAACTGGACCCAAATCGGACTGTTGCAGGACTTATAGCAGCACCAAATAGGGATTGTGGAGGTCGTCTCTGTTGCTTGAACGCTGTGAAAATCTATCTAGTACCTCCGGGGCTCTGTCACGAACCCAATGCTTCAAACAGAGCTCAAAACGGACTTCGAACGGGCGAGCTTTGATTTTTTTTTTGTGTGGGGGAGATTTACAGGAACTGCGGG
>JAVJIF010016546.1:0-64454 GCA_038442645.1 Agave tequilana
CGACCGGCTCAGGCCAAAAGTTGAAACTCAAACACAATTTTAGGAGATTTTGATATCTAATAAAATATTTTTTGATATGAAAACATGTATAATGCTTAAAATAGAGTTTATAAACAGAAGACTTATATTAAAATATTTTGTATATCTTTATAGGAAATATATCTAGGAAAAGCATGTGCGCAAAAAACGTGTGTGATGGCTTCAATCCTATTCACTATTCTTTAACAAAACTACAAAAACTAGAAACAAAACTAATGAAATATCTTGATCAATCTTGAAGTCTTGAGCCATGAAAGTCTTGCTAGAGCCTTCTCTTCTATGATCCTTCCTTGATGTGCCATAAGACTTCTTTAATCCATGAATCCTAGAAGATCTTGCAATAGCTAAGCAATGACTTCCAAACATGGTACAAAACTTGAAACTTATCTTGAACAAACTTATTAGTACCAACTAGCTCTTATTTGTTTTGTTATCATCAAAACTCTAAACAAATGGAGAGTGTAACTTTTTGGGCCAACATTGAGTGGATTGCACCCGCAAAATCCATAAAGAAAGAGAAAAAAATGTTAGTATTTTCGAAAAGCATTTTTAAAAAGAAAATATTTGAAGTATTTTGTAAGGGTTCAAGTAATTTAAGTTATAGGAATATCAATTTTTTATTCCTAAACATATTCTCTATTCAAAAACATGTCATCAATCAAAGTAAGGAGTCAAATTGTATTTCTCATCTAGTCTATTACTTTACCCTGAGTCATATATGCACCATCGTGACCATGAAGTTTGATTAAGGGTTCTTTAACATTAACTCCTATACCTTATTTATATTTATTTTTTGGTATTTATTCCTCAATTCCATTAGGCTTTGTAATCTGCCCATGTAACGAGCCTTTAGTCGGTGACACCCAGACCGGACTATTTTAGGGCACCAGGTGAGAAAAAAAACCCCTAAGGAATTAAAGACTCGAGCAGACAAGGCCACGAAACCAAGGATTTTTATTTATAAAATGTACCCTTTTAGGGGTGAAAACTTATGCTTCATGAGGCATAAATACCCAGCTTAATCAAAGGATTTATATATATATATATATTCAAACTTATCAATTATCTTTTGCATAAATACCAAGGCTTGCTTAGGCCAAAGCACCTAGCTAATCAATATTAGATTTGTTTTTTTTTATACATATATAATTTTTTCTTTTTTTATATTGCATAGAGTCTATGTCTTTGAACCCTAAGTGTGTAAGTGTATAAGTGTGCATATTTCATCAAGGTAAGATCAAGACTAAATTACTTTCACAAATTTTCTTCCTAACCCTAAAAATCAAACAAGTCATCTTATTTTGACCATGTGTAAGAAATCCTAATTATGATTTTCCTATTCCTTAAAATTGACTTAATTTCTTACAAAAAATATATCAAAATATTGTTCTTACCTTTCAAAAAAATTTTTTTTATACATAATATATATATTTCTTTGTTTTCTTCTAAGTTTTTTTTAGTTTAATATTTTATATTAGTCATGTTAGAGCCCTCCCCCATACTTATCTCATGCATTGTCCCCAATGTATGAAAGAAATGTATAGATGCATGAAATGAAATGTAAAAGAGGTGCATATATTATACAAAAATATGTACAACATCAAGTTTCTCCCACACGAGATCTTTTTCGGTCTCATCCCTCTAGTTCTCTTCCATCATTCTAATGGGTCCTCTTTATAGGGCATAGCGGGGAGGCCAATTATTTTTTATCATTTTAGCCCTCTTCCTCCCAATCTCACCTTCTTTAGGTGTTTCTTCCTCATATTACTACATTCATTATTTAAAAATTAATCTCCACCACACTTCTCAGTTGGAACTTACTCATTATGAATGCCTAGGAGCTCTAACTCAGTTCCCATATTCTCCTCAAGCTTAGGTCAACACTTTCCCCTGGAGATGTTATTAACCAAAATATCCCTAGTTGGTTCATCTAAACACATGAGTTTTTCTTCGAAGAGGTTTTCAAAGAGTATGTCAATCGGAGGTTCTTGAATTATATTCTCATGCGATATATTATTGGCTGGCTCAACAAAAGTGAAGATATTCAAATCAAATTTTCTTTTTTAAGAGGACTCTAAAATTAGGATCTCTGACATATGCCTTATCATTAAGATAATCACATTCATTCTTAAATAATTCATCAAGAAACAGAGACTTATTCTCTATACCTTCACTTTCTTCATCACAATTATTTTCAAAAAGTTTACCTCAAATGTTTGATCTCTTATCTTACAAGGTTATTTTTTCTAGGTTGAAGACATTGACTTCTCTAGTCATGTCCCTAAAGGTTAATCTCATAGACCCATTCCTACAATTAATAATAGCATTGGCAGTAGTAAGGAATGAGCACCCTAAGATAACAGGAGTTTGAGCCCTAGGATTGACACAGGTTGTGTCTCAAGAACTATGAAATCAACTGGGTAGATAAACTACCTGACCTGGATAAGGACATCATTAATTTCTCCCTTTGGAACTTTCACAGAACGGTCAGCTAGTTGGATTGTGACTCGATTGGATAAAGATCGCCCAACCCGAGTTGTTGATAAACTGAGAATGGAAGCAGGTTGATACTCGCTCCAAGTCAAGAAGTGCTTGACTAATCTCGGCTTGTCCTATGGTGCAGGTAATGGTGGGACAACATGGATCCTTGTACTTGACAGGGATCAGAACCGACAGTAGCTCACTAATGTTAGTAGCTAAGAAGACTTTCTTGGGTATATTAGTCTTTCTCTTCTTGTTGCACATGTTCTTAAGAAATTTTGTATAGGATGGGACTTATTGGATGGCATCAAGGAGTGGCACATTTATCTTCACTTGGTTGAAAATCTCAATTATTTTATCCATGTGTGGATTCTGCTTGTTGTTCTTTAGCCTATTAGGAAATGGTACTATAGGCTTGTACACCTGACTGGTTGACTTATCTGTTTCAGATTCGTCAGATTTGGAAGGATTGGGACTAGATGAGGTGGATGCTGGAGTGTGATTGTGTTGACTGGGATTGGGTGATGTTGACACATGGTTATCACTTTCTTTCCCGACCTTAATGTATGAACATTACATTGATTCAATAATTGATCCTCAACCAAATGAGCTTGTTGAGAATTCATAGGATTCATAATTGGTTGATTGGGTACGGTACTCTTTTTCCTCTCATGTTGTGGATTGGCTAACTGGCTCATTTGACCCTCTAGCCTCTGTATTATTTGCATGAGGGAATCTTAGCTCTTCATATACCTTTCCATATTTCTCTCAAAATCAGTCATTCTCCTTTCAAGTTGAGGATTCTGGAAGGAAGATGGAGGAGCTTGGTTGGGAAAATTTTGTTGATAATTTGAAAAATTGTTGGGAGAATTGTGAGGGTAATTTGGAAAGTTGGGTTGATGATTAGAAGAATTATTGGGATGATGGAAGTGGCTTGCCTGGTTCGACCGTGGGTGGTCATTGTTGTGTTGGCTCCATGAGAATTTGGGTGATTTCTCCAGCCAGGATTGTACATTGGAGCGTAAGGATCATTGTTCGGCCTTGAAAAGGCTGCATTCATCGTTTCTGAAAAGTATTGTTGAGCTTGAAACACAGGACACTCCTCAAACACATGATTCATGGCCTGACAGTAAGTACAACCTGTAGTTGAAAATTGGTTTGGGCTGACTTGATTGACTGGACTTGGTTCCTTAGTTTCTAAAGCTTCCAGTCTTCTCGCTAGGTTAGCTAACTTAGCCTCGTTAGCTATGGATTATTCAATTGAATAGAGACCTCCTTTTGAAGAGATGGAGTTTGGATTCCTAGAGCTTTCACTAATAGGTTCCCATTAGATGGTCTTTTCAGCTAGATTCTCATATAAATTTCATCCTTCATGCTCATCCTTCTGCAAGAATCCCCCTTAGCACATGCTTTCTAAAAGGGTCTTAGTTGAGTAGTCTAAACCGTCATAAAAAATTTGGCATTGTCGCAATTTCTCTATTCCATGATGAGGACATTGGACAAGAAGGTCTTTGAACATTCAAAGTACATCTAAAATGGTTCACCAGATTCTTACTTGAATTGTATGATATATTTCTTAACGAGAGCGGTCTTATGAATTGGATAGAATTTTTTCAAGAAAACCTTGATGAAACCATCCCAAGATGTGATAGAGCCGGCCGCTAAGTTGTAGAGCCATTTCTTTGCTAAGCCCTTAAGAGCAAATGGGACAAATCTCAACCTAATAGCATCATCTGCAAGGTGTGGGATTTTCATCATTAAGCATGCTTCCTCAAATTCTCTTATGAAGAAATAAGCATCTTCGGACTCTAAGCCATGAAACTTAGAGTGTGTTGATGAACTGAGGCTTAAGCTCAAAGTTGTGTTCACCAACCGATGAAAGTTGGATGCAGGATGGAAGTGATGTTCTAATGGGATAGAACCTATCCTGCAAAGACGTCGGTTGAGCCATAACCAATCTGGTCTTGGTTCGAACTTGGGTGGTGATGTGTTTCTAGTTAACCTAGATGAATTAGGGTCTCTTGACCACACTTATATACACAAACACAATTACAATCACAAACAAGTTCACCAATAGTCAAGAAGAGAAAACAACCAAGCTTAGTCTAAGGTAACCTTGACCTAGACAACTCCTAATTGGTTAATTATCCACAGGAGGTATAATGCAGACTTTGACCACAGGCTAATCAGCCAGGTCAGGGCAAGATTGGTGGGAGGTCTCCGCGCAAAAGCGACAGGCCTAATTAAGCCCAAACCACCAGCCTTTTAGGTTTCGCCCCTCAATCCCTTTCCTAGACACTAATTTGGCAGGAGTCAAATTCTAACACCTTCCCCCTTAGGATAATCTCCTAGTGAGTTCGAGATGTCCCTAAGGCCAACGTCTATCAATTTTTAAATTAGGCTTAGGCTATGCATGCTTGGAGATGATTTGTGGGCTAAAAAAGTGTAATGACTTCCCCACCTTATCTTGATTTGGGTTTTGCCCTTAGAATTGATTGTGCAAAGTATGCAAGATATAGAAAAGTAACATTCAAAAGCAAATATCACCAAAGAATGTTTTCTAAACTATATGCTATGCATACGTACCTTGTCTCCAGCTATCTTTAACAGTAATTATAAAATAAACGTAATTAGACAAATGCCTAGAATGCAAGTCTAAACGTTTTTTAAGAAATTAACAGTCACTCAAAT
Organism: Agave tequilana; assembly: GCA_038442645.1. Lineage (NCBI taxonomy): Eukaryota > Viridiplantae > Streptophyta > Magnoliopsida > Asparagales > Asparagaceae > Agave > Agave tequilana. The sequence goes on from JAVJIF010016546.1 coordinate 5,212, forward strand.
TACTGTTGGATTAAAACAGGGATTGTGAATAGCAGATATAGCAAGAATAATAACACACAAAAGCTTAATTTTTGTAAGCAATATGTCCTGCAAAAAAGAGTTATAGTAGTCAAACAAAAATTTCAAACTTGCGCCGTAATTGCTTGAAATTCTGTTTCCTACTTTCGAGAGTAGGGGCATAGAATACCAAGTCTTCTCCTGTAAAGTCTGAGTGCTAAATCTGAATCTTGACGTCCCTGAAATAAGACACCAAACTTTTTAAAAAATAAATACACCGTTCCCTCCTCGACAACGGTGCCAAAAATTGATTGCAAAATCAAAGAGATAAGAAATTACCGTGTAGCTTTGGGCTAACGGGTCATGTCCACAAGGAGGAATGCGATAAAAGCTTTTCAGTGTTTTTGTTAAATAACAAAGAATGAAGTTGGTGTTTTTCTTTTAAGTAGAAAAAGAGAATGGAGAGAAGGGAAATGATTGAAAGAAAAATTGCAAATTTAGAGAAGGCTTTGGAAAGGTGATTTTTTTATAAAGCTCGAAGAATGATTTGTTGTTTTTTAATATACGAAGAAGATCTGGGCTCACTATCTCACTACTCAACGATGTGTTCTTCTCTTGAAATCCTTAATACCTCAAATTGATCATAGGCAAAAACATAAGATTGAGTTTAGAAAGTTTTTAAGCAAAGCACATAACATAGTTTGGAAAAGTTAACTCTTTTCCTTAAGAAATCATTTTGAATTGAATATTAAATTATCAAGTAGTTCAAGAATGAGATAAAACAAGTTTAAGAAACATTTTTAAAATAAGTAGAAGTTCAAAATCCAAACCCATCCTCATGTGCCTTCAAGGACACTTTCAACAAGAAAGGCTTAGTTTTAGGCATGCAAATGATTCATTGGGTCTTCTCATCAAAAACCATTCAAAAAGAAAAGGGATCGGAGAGAGGAATAATAGTGAGCCCAAAAAACTAATTTAGCTACTCATAGAAGACGAAAAACAATGCAAGTAAATAAAGCAAGACATACCGTGAATTGGAGTGGAAGAAGAGAAAGCTAGATCCTTTTATTGTTGTCACTTTAATCTTCAGATTACAGGCACTCAATTCCTCTCTCTCACTGGCATTTGCACTGAACTATAAATTACAAAACAAAGATACAACTTCTATGCTATCTAACAAAGAGCCTAAAACCTTAAAAACAAAGAGAAAAACTAAATCTAAGTTCTGGTCCCTTTTCCTGTACAAAACTTATTTTTTATAGGCAAAACCCTAGAGGGAAAGGAGTGAGGAGATAAGGGGAGCAAACGCTCCCCTTATCTCAACCAACAAGCTGCGGATTCGCGGCCATTGGTGGAGGATTGTCTGGCGTGGGCTTTGGCTCCCTTGTATCTTGCTAGATTCACTGTTTTAACTCCCAGATTTGACGAAATGATCTTTGATTGTTGGCTTCAACCGCTTGATTTGGGAAGATTCATTTCAACCAGTTTTTAACCTCTCTGATTTGCCAAGATCTGCCCTGATTCCCTGATTTTGAATTTATACTGAATTAAATCAGAATTTGATGGGCTTTTGGGCTCGTTTCTCTTTCCTATCCTTTAGCAATGGGCCTGCATTTTATAAAGAAAAATAGGACTTATTGATATGATTTATTTAGATAATAAGCATGATAATGTGACAATATGTATGCAATATATGTGACCAATCATACATACAATGCACACATACCTTAGCTCCAGCACTCTTCAACAATAATGCAATGTAACAAAATTAGACACGTGTCTAGAATACAATGTCTAAACATTTTTTAATAATTAACAAGAAACAAGTTACTGTTCAGATTAGAAAAGTATGTTCAATGAGTTAAATAATAAAATAGATAGCTATAGAAATTCAAACTTTGCAAATTAACCACCTGCAAAAAATACAGGTTAGTAGTTCACTCAGATTGCCACGGAAACGCGGCTTTTACTGCGTTTTCGTGATAAATCTGAGGGCTTCTGGGATCTGCTTTCTTAAGCAGGGTCCAGGGCCACTTATATATCCACTACAGCAAAAATTTCTTGATGTCTCATCCTACACAAAAAAACAGGGATGAAAAATTTAATTGTTAAGTAAACTAAAAGAAAAACTTATTGCCCCTCCCTGGCAACGACGCCTAAATTTGATTAAGGTAAACCTATGCACAAAAATATAGAGTTTAGAAATGAAGAATAGAAGTGTGCAAGATTCTCAGTGCTACCGCTATTGCAAGTGGTTATGCGGGTCATGATCCACACTGAGGGATTTGCGATGGAAGCATATTAAGTAAGTCTTCTTTTAGGTTACTTAACCGGTTAAAAGTACTTCTTTATTTTTAAAAAGAAAATGAAACTTAAAGTTATGTTAGATTGGAGAAGAGTGGTAGATAGGAGAAGATGATGATTGTGTAAAAGGGAAAATAAAGCTAAAAAAAGAAATAAAAGAGTAAAGAAAAGAGAGTTAATGTTTGAAAGTGTTCTAAACTAAGTGATTAAAAGAAAAGAAGAAACCTAGAAATACTTACTTACCTCTTTTGGATGATGACTTACCTTGAATCATTGGCACATTTATCCTGATTTAGAGGCGATCAGCACATAACTCATAAGATCTAATTATGTCTCCGTTCATATTACATCATCAAGACTTCAATGAGCAAGTATGAAATGATGCGAACAATGGGAGGAATCAATCATCATGAGCTATCGGTGGCACTCGCAAAGGCAAGGCAATACCGATGCTATTCGACTCACTTGGATTATCATCAAGACAAAAAAGAAGAAAAGTAGTAGAAGAAGAACATAAAACTTGTAACTTTAGATTAAATGAAGTAATGATGAAAGAAGAGAAGAACAATTTACACTGGTGTCACTCTCAGTATATGCTTCACTCTCGTTTTCTCATGAAACTCTTCTCTTCTCTGAGTTACATAAATAAAAATAAAAATTACATTGAAAGAAAAATAAAAGCTTATACTAAACTAGAACAAAAACCTGACCTAAAATCTATCACTGCCCAGTCGTCTCTTTTTTCCTCTGAACTTTTTGCAGCTATTTATAGCAAAAACTGAAAGGGGAGAGCGTATGAAGATAAGGGGGAGCAAATGCTCCCCCTAATGGTCTAACAAAGCCACAGATCCATGGTATATCATGGATCCATGGCCTGAATGTTGCCAGATGGCCACTGATTGGTTGCTAATGTTGCATATTTAATGTCACATTTCCATACTTATTTTAGAATAAAAGCCTGCATTGTCCTAATTATTTGTTTGATTTATTTGCAGGCCCAATCCGTAAGGAGATGAAGAGAAATGAGCCCAAAAGCCCACCAGAATTCTGAATTAAATCAAAGTTAATTCGTACACATAAAATCAGGGCAAAATCAAGAGGTTGAAACTGGTTGAGAAGAATCCTCTCAGAATCGATCGGTTAAAGCCAAAAATCCAAGGCCACTTCGTCAGAATCCGGAGCTCAAACGAAGAAACTAACAAAGGATAAAGTCAGAAGAAACTCCCAGGATGACCCACCAACAGGGTGTGGCCATCTGGACACACCCTGGCCGCGGAAACGCGGCTTGGGCCGCGTTTCCGCGGCAATCTTGGGGAGTTAGGGGGAGCGTGAACTCCCCCGACCTCCCCGGGATTCTGGTTGTTGGGTTTTTGGCCTATAAAAGGGCAATTGTTGTGCTGAAATGGAAGGCCAATGCATATTAGGATTTAGCTTAGTTTTCATTTCTTAGTTTAGGTTTTTAGTCTTTCTTTTTATGTAATTTGTATGTAACTTAGGGTAGAAGAAGATTCATGTAAGTAAGAGAGAGGGGCTGATGTTGAGAGTGACACCGACGATGTACCCTACTCCTTTCTTTCATTGTCTCAGCAAGTAATAAAGGTAAATGCTTTGTTTGTTTTCTATTCTGCTTTACTTTACATTTGTTTTGCTTTCCTCTTCCTCTTCTACTTTACCTTGGTTGTTGTTGTTGAGTGTACAAGTGAATTCCAAAGCAAGTATAACTAAGCTACGTGAGAGCCAGCGATAGTTCATGAAGACGTTCTCCTCTTCCAAGATCCGCATCACTTCATTCTTGCTAGGCTTGACGATATAATGTGCACGGGGACTGAGCTCGAGCTTATGATCTATGCGTTGAACGCCTCCGAAGCAAAGGTAGAACATGCAACGGTTTCCAGGTAAGTCATCACTCAACCTAGTTAAGTATTTCTATACTTTTCTTTCTTTCTTTTCTTTTACTTCTTTAGTATAGATCACCAACCATCTCCTCCAACTCTTTCTTCTCCACTTCATTGTACATAGTCGCTTTTATTGTTTTCTGATTTTCCACCTTCTTCATCTTTCATTCTCTTCTAGCATAACATGATTCTTTCACTTTTTCTTAGCTTAAAACAGAGAAGAACTTTCGCTTATTTTCATAACGATTTCAATAAAGAATCGTAAAGCTTCCATCGCAAACCCTCCTTGTGGATCACGACCCGCATAGCCACTTGCTATAGCGGAAGAATTGAGCACTTGCACATCTCCTTTCTTAAGTTCTATAATCTCGTATTTTGTGTGCAGGTTTTGACCTCAATCAAATTTTGGCGCCGTTACCGGGGAGGGTAAAACAGTTTTTATTGAAATCTGAATTTTTATTGCAAATTTTTTAGAACTAAACGAATTTTCTTCTCTGTTGCAGGTTACAGGGCAAGAAAAGCAAAAAAATTATTATTGCAGTGACATACAAGTGGCCTTGGGCCTCTGCTCAAAAAAGCAGAGACTAAGGGCCCTCTGAATTGCCGCGTTTCCACGGCAAAAGCCGCGGATCCGCGGCAAGGACGAGTTGACTACTAATAGCTTTTTGTAGGGCTGCTTAGTTTACAAATTCTAGTTTGCTGCAACTTTAATTTTTCTTATATGCCATAACATAAGCCTGCTAATAATCAACAGTAAAATATTTGTTGAAAAGATAAAAAATTGATTAGACATTTGTATTTTAGGCACGTGTCTTTTTAATTCCTTTATTTTTTACTGTTGAAGAGTACTGGAGCAAGGTACGTATGCATTGCATTTAGCATATGACTCACTTCTTGGTTGATTTATATCGCTTGAGTGAATCTTATTTATCTTGTACACTTGCACTAATTTATTTTAAGGGCACCAACCCAATAACAAGATAAGGTGGGGATTTGATCACCCTTCCTTAGCCCAAAAATCACATTCCAAGCACTCACTAACCCAAGCCTAACTAAAATTGAGTAGACGTTGGCCCTAGGGACATCTCGGACTCAATTAGGAGATTATCCTAAGGGGGAAAAATGTTGGAATCTAACTCCTGCAAAATCAGTATCTAGGAAAGGATTGAAGGCCGAAAGCCCGAAGGTTGGTGGTTATTTAATTAAGGAACGTCTTTGCCGGAAAACCTCCCACCAACCTTGCCCTGACCTGGCTGATTAGCTTGTGGTTAAAGTCTACATTAGACCTCCCTGGACAGTCTAACCAGTTAGGAGTCGTCTAGGTCCTAAGTCTACCCTAACTTAGGCTAGATTTTTTTTCTTTTTTGTTTGTTTATTTGTTTGTTTTTCTTTATTTGTATTCTATTGTGTGATATGGACTACAATAATAATTTTTTCAACTACAATAATAATCCATATTACACACTGACTTCATTTTCGGATATTACCAACCCGGCATATCATAACTTTGACCAACCTAGTGTGCTGGATTGGTCTTATCCGAATCAATATGACCCATACCCCCTATCTAATAACTATAATTTCCATAATGATTTTAACTCTTCACCGAGGCAGTGGGGATTCACCTCCCCCGAGCATAATTTCCAACCACCTTGCCCTCCTTCTCCACCCAGTCCACATTATGTTCAAGATTCATACTCAGTTCCACCCGTCCAAAATCGGAAACCATCAATTATGGAAATGAGTATGCGTGAGTCCAAACACAAATCCCAAAATCTGATGGACTCACAATTTCACTGCCACTTCCAAGACAATTCTTCATCTTTTCATCAAAACAATGAACCTATCAACTATGAAAAGATGCTTGAAGCCATGACTCAGGCTCAAAACACTCGTAATCATGACATAGATATGATGGTCGAATCTCTACGTTCCCACCGTCCTGATGTCACTAACCATTCTGTTAGAGCCGATGAGTCATGTAGTTTTGGAAATCAAGATTCTATTTCAGAACAACCATTTGAACTTGCCCAAAGTCCAAATTTTGAAAAAGATATTGATAGTTTAGCAAGTTTTCCTTTTCCTGAAATAGAACTTGAAAATGAATATGATCCTGAATCCCAACTTAGTGATTCAATTCTACTTCCTGATTCGATTATGACTCCGGTATCTTCACCTGATTTCGATCTTTTCCCGAGTCAACATTGGATCCTGTACCAATTCATAAAGAAATTGAATCACCCATCTTTTAGGATCATGTTGAACTTGACCAACTTTACAATTTTGAAAATCCCATGGATAAATTGGCAAGTTCTCCATTTTTTGATATTGAACTCAATGAGATATGTGACCTAGATTCTCACATATGTGATCCAGTTCAACTTTCTGAATCAATATTGACTCCTGTTGTGTTACCAAACTTGAGTAATATTTTAGAGTCAGTTTTGATTCCTCCACCTATCATTCCTAAACTGGAATCACCCACATTAAGTCACATTCCATTGTTAGACAATACATGTGGACTAGAGTTTCAACTTCTTGACTTGGACCCAATTTCTGAACCTATTTCGACTCTTGAACCTTTACTTGATTTAAGTCACCTTCCTGAGTCGGTATTAGTTCCTGTCCTTCTTGAGTCCAAGTCAATCATTCTATCATTTCCTTTCTGTGACGAGGTGGTTGACAAATTTGACTCCGAAATTAGTTATGGAATATGAAAATTAGATGGGGTTAAATTTTTAATAAAAATTCTTCATGGATTTATCTTTTTAATGGGTTATATTAAAGATATTGCTGGTGGGTTCCTCCGAGACCCAAGAAAAGTTGATTGGGCCGCGTTTCGTGGACCAATCAGACCACCACCGGAACCACCACCTTAAGGTAACACTTTCCTTCCCTTTCTTCTTTTTCATGCATCTATGCATTAATTCATACATTGAGGACAATGCATGAGATAGGTGTGGGGGAGGGACTAACATAACTTTTCTTTTTGTTTAAAGAAAAAAGGAAAATAAAAATTAACATTTTCTTTACTTTTAAAAACTTTTTGAAAATAGAAACAATACTTTGAAATATTTTTTGTAAGAAATTAAGTTAATTTTAAGGAATAGAAAAATCCAAATTAGGATTTCTTATACTTGGTCAAAATAAGATTATTTGTTTGATTTTAGGGTTAGGAAGAAAATTTGTCAAAGTAATTTGGTCTTGATCTTTACCTTGATGAAATATGCACACTTCATACACCTACACACTTAGGGTTCAAAAATAAAGATTCTTATGCCTTAGAAAAAAAAACAAAGATAAACAAATCTAATTATTGATTAGCTAGGTGCTTTGGCCTAAGAAAGCCTTAGTATTTATGCAAAAGATAATTAGATGAGTTTGAAAAAAAAAAGTCTAATTATTGAATAGCTAGGTGCTTTGGCCTAAGCAAGCCTTAGTATTTATGCGAAAGATGATTAGACAAGTTTGAAAAGAAAAATCCTCTGATTAAGCTGGGTATCTGTGCCTAATAAAGCATAAGTATTCACTCCTAAAAGAGGTTCATATAATAAAATCCTTAGTTTTGTGGCCTTGTTTGCTCGAGTCCTTAAGTCCTAGGGGTGTCTTCTCACCTGGTGCCCTAAGACCGTCTGGTTTGGGAGTCATCGATTAAAGGCTCGTTACATAGGCAGATTAGAAAGCCTAATAAAACTAAGGAATAATACCACAAAAATATATATATATATATAAATAAATAAGGCATAAGAGTTAGAGTTAATGAACCCTTAGTCAAAATTTTCACATTCACAAGGTGCATACGACTTAGGGTAAAGTAATAGACTAGATGAGAAGCACAATTTGACTCCTTACTTTGATTGATAACAAATTTTTGAATAGAGACTAAGTTTAGGAATGAAAAATTCGGCTTTCCTATAACATATAGATTGCTTAGATCTTACAATCATATTTCAAATATTTTTCTCTTTCAAAATGCTTTTCGAAAATACTAACTCTTTATTTCCCTTTTTTTATGGATTTTGTGGGTGTAATCCGCTGAAAACCCTCACGAGACAACACTCGTCCTCTAGGGGAAACCTAGAGGTTTAACGGCTTGTTGCATATACTCAGTGCAATCGCGTGACCTGCGAAAGTGGTCTAATAATCCTTAGTATAATTTAGTTATTTTGCTCGAGGACGAGCAAAAGATAGGTATGGGGGTGTGATTGGTTGCTAATGTTGCATATTTAATGTCACATTTCCATACTTATTTTAGACTAAAAGCCTGCATTGTCCTAATTATTTGTTTGATTTATTTGCAGGCCCAATCCTTAAGGAGATGAAGAGAAATGAGCCCAAAAGCTCACCAGAATTCTGAATTAAATCAGAGTTAATTCGTACACATAAAATCAGGGCAAAATCAAGAGGTTGAAACTGGTTGAGAAGAATCCTCTCAGAATCGACTGGTTAAAGCCAAAAATCCAAGGCCATTTCGTCAGAATCCGGAGCTCAAACGAAGAAACTAACAAAGGATAAAGTCAGAAGAAGCTCCCAGGATGACCCACCAACAGGGTGTGGCTATCTGGCCACACCCTGGCCGCGTTTCCGCGGCAATCTTGGGGAGTTAGGGGGAGCGTGAACTCCCCCGACCTCCCCGGGATTCTGGTTGTTGGGCTTTTGGCCTATAAAAGGGCAATTGTTGTGCTGAAATGGAAGGCCAATGCATATTAGGATTTAGCTTAGTTTTCATTTCTTAGTTTAGGTTTTTAGTCTTTCTTTTTATGTAATTTGTATGTAACTTAGGGTAGAAGAAGATTCATGTAAGTAAGAGAGAGGGGCTGATGTTGAAAGTGACACCGACGATGTACCCTACTCCTTTCTTTCATTGTCTCAGCAAGTAATAAAGGTAAATGCTTTGTTTGTTTTCTATTCTGCTTTACTTTACATTTGTTTTGCTTTCCTCTTCCTCTTCTACTTTACCTTGGTTGTTGTTGTTGAATGTACAAGTGAATTCCAAAGCAAGTATAACTAAGCTACGTGAGAGCCAGCGATAGTTCATGAAGACGTTCTCCTCTTCCAAGATCCGCATCACTTCGTTCTTGCTAGGCTTGACGATATAATGTGCACGGGGACTGAGCTCGAGCTTATGATCTATGCGTTGAACGCCTCCAAAGCAAAGGTAGAACATGCAACGGTTTCCAGGTAAGTCATCACTCAACCTAGGTAAGTATTTCTATACTTTTCTTTCTTTCTTTTCTTTTACTTCTTTAGTATAGATCACCAACCATCTCCTCCAACTCTTTCTTCTCCACTTCATTGTACATAGTCGCTTTTATTGTTTTCTGATTTTCCACCTTCTTCATCTTTCATTCTCTTCTAACATAATATGATTCTTTCACTTTTTCTTAACTTAAAAACAGAGAAGAACTTTCGCTTATTTTCATAACGATTTCAATAAAGAACCGTAAAGCTTCCATCGCAAACCCTCCTTGTGGATCACGACCCGCATAGCCACTTGCTATAGCGGAAGAATTGAGCACTTGCACATCTTCTTTCTTAAGTTCTATAATCTCGTATTTTGTGTGCAGGTTTGGCCTCAATCAGCCACATCCAGGGAGCGGATGTCTCTGATTTGATTTCATCTTCTTTTGTCTAACTGAATTTTTAGTTTGGTCTGTGATTTAAATCTAATCTTCGTTGATCTTCCTTGATTCTCCATTTAACTGAATAGATCTCTACAAATCTAGTTAACCGAACTTGATCTAGGACTATCTTCAGCTAACCAAATAGATTCAGTTAAATCTGATTTTAACTCGTATTATTTGGCTTAATCTTCTTCCTCTCCACTAATTATCATCTGCAAAAATAGGAATTAAGACAAGAAAATTAGTAGGATTTATTACACGATAAATGTGAGAATGTAATAATAATAATGCAATAAATGTATACAATCATTATGCGTTGATCGCTTCCGAATCACGGTAAATGTCGCTAACGATCCAAGGTAAGTAATGGACAAAAGCAGTAAGTAACTTTTCTTTCTTTATTTCTTTATTGCTTAGTTTAGAAATACTTTTAAAACCAACTCTTTCTTCACTCTTTTTTAATTCTTTCTTTTTGGCTTAGTTTTCCATTTAACAACAACGCCACCTTCTTCTATCTTCTCTTCTTCTAACTCTTAACAATTTTCTTTTCTTTTAAAAAGAAACTAAGAAGAATGTTTTAACCGGTTCTAGTAAACTTAGAAAGGATTACTAAATGTTTCCATCGTAGTCCCTTCTTGTGGATCACGACTCGCATAACCACTTGCTATAGCGGCAATATTGAGCAACTTAACACTTTTTATTTCTCATTTCTAAACTTTACATTTCCTATGTAGGTTCAGCCTTGATCATGTTTCCAACATGATTGTTTGTCAGAAAAATTGATGTAAAAAATATTAATTGATTTAAAAGAGAATTACAATGGATCATTATCTTATTACAAAAGATAGAAGAGTTGAATATCTCCTTTGTCTAATACTGATTCTTCATGTAGTATTGGAGAGTGAGTTTTGTTCTCCATTGACGAGCCAGACTTGAAGCTTATTAGATCTTTTTGCCTTCATTGACAACGCACTTGGTAAGGTATAAATCTTAAACAATGGCTGAAATCTCAAAAAGATTGAAAGCCAACTTGTGCTCAAAAAGTTGTAAAGAGTCTTCTCTTTTCTTTCAATCTTTTCTCCTCTAACGCCCTTGTCTTTTCTTCAACTATGCAATAGCTATTTATAGAAGATTTGGGTGTAGCTGTCCGCTTATATCTCTTTATAAAGGGGATTTACTCCTCATTAAGTGGGTGTAACAGCCTCTCTTTCACAGCTGTCTGTTACAAAAAAAAATTGTGGATCTCGCATTAAATGCAGGTCTCTCTATCATAATAGAAATACAGGTTTCGTAGGCCTCGCGTTGGAGTTGAGACACATCCATCGCATTTGAAGAGATGTTACCCTCGTGTGGGGTCTGTGTCTGAAATTGAAATGTGACCGTCGCATTCAGTAAGGGGATATGACCCTCAAACTCAATGCGAGAACTCGACCCTCACATTTAGCAGATAAACGCAAGGAATGTGAAGTTTACGTTTAGATTGAAGCGCAACCCTCACATCTGGTGATGGAATGTGAGGTTCGTGTCTGAGATTGAAACACGTCTTTTGCATTTGGGACGAGGCTTATGTTTTGAGGCTTCATCATCAGCAATTTTTAATAGCCTACAGAGCCCTCTCCAAAAATTTTGAAACTGGGACAGATTTTGAAATTCTTTAGACTTAATACTAACTTGGCCCTTCGTGATTGTACTGGCGATCTTCTGAAGTGCCATAAACTTGATCTTGTCTGGATTCTAGTCTTCGTGGGTGTATTATTAAACCACATGAAGCCTCCAGGTAAGATCATCAAAAGTATCTAGAAACGTACTCTAGACCTTCTTTGAGCGTTGAGTCATCAATTTCTTTGTTAGTGTACTGTCAAACAATTGCAAAAGCAAGAATGTACTTCTTGTGTTTGAGAAAACACAGCTCTCATATAAGATGTGACCATCCCGTTTTGTGACTTTTGGACGCGACCTTCATGAAGACACAACCTTCATTTGATTATCGTGTTTGAAACACGATGGTCATGTTGGAAGCTTCCAAATGCGGACCTCGCACCAATCGCATACCTCGCGCCAATTGCGAACCTCGTTTGGAAACAAAGGCTTCCCAAGCGCTGCGCAATAAGCTCAGATTGAGCTCTGAGATTCGCGTCGCGAATCTTGACCATTAAATAGTTTATAAAAGACCATCGTCTTTAGAAGTCAAGCCACATGACATTCTTTAACTTTCAAACTCGCGTCTATTAAAAGCTCTAAGCTTATTCTAGGTCTTCAAAGCATCAAACTTTTTTCATCCTCTTTGAAGATCCAATCACCATTTCAATGGCTCCCAAGGGAAAGTGACTTGCCTCGTCAAGCGTAAGCCCTGGAAGGGCTGTGTAACACCCCTCCCCGGTAGGTACGAGGACACTACTTTGACGTATATACACAGGGCCGAAAAACCCTGAGTATGCATGATGATTGTACACATTTATTGCATTATTTTTATTACATTTTTACATCTATCTTGTAATAAATTTTGTAAATTACTTGTCTTAATGTCTTATTTTGCAGGTTTGTCTTAATGAAGGGACAGAAGATAAGACCAAATAAAAGTCAGTTAAATTCTGATTTAATTGGATCCATTTGGTTAATTGAAGATAAATCTAAATAAATACTGTTAAAATCAGATTTAGAAGAATCAATTTGGTTACCTTTAAGAATCAAAGAGATGTTGTCAAAATTCAAAGATTCAAAAGAGATATTATCATAAGATCTTTTCTTGGGCAAGTAATTTTGTCCATACCTCCAACCTTATTTCCAACCTTATCAGAATATCTTTTCTGTTGGGCCAGCGATTTGGTCTCATCTTCAAGCATACTTTTTGTTATCCATTTCAACCTATAAATTCCATCACTTCATAAGGCAAATGGGCACCACTCAGCAGAGGGTTTAGGCTAGTTTTGTTCCTAGTTTTTAACTTAGGTTTTTCCATTTTTTTAATGTAATTATCAACTTTCTCTATGTAACTAAGATCAGAGAAAGGTTTCATGGGAGAATAAGAGAGAATCTTGTACTAAGAGTGACACTAGTATAAGTTTCCTCTTTACTTTCATCGTTATTTGATTTAATCGAAAGTTACATTTTATGCTTTATCCTTTGTTTTTGTACTTTCCTCTGAGGTGCTTGTAAATCCAAATGAATCCTATAGCCTCGAAACTGTCTGGCCATTGCAAGTGCCATTGAGGACTTATGGTTATAGATAGCCATTTCTATTTTACTTTCTACTTGCACCTTTATTTAATAGCTTAGGTTGGAAATGGAAAAGATCACATATTCCATGCTTTGACCTCCTTCAAGCTAAGGAAAATTGTTGCGACGGATCAAAGGTAAAGCAAGCGCTGAAGAGTTAAGTGAATTTTAGTTTTTCTTTCTTTTATTTTATTAGTTTTGAGTCATATTTCAAAACTTACTCTTTCTTTATCATTTTGGTTCTTTCTTTTAACTTAGTTTTTTCTTTCTTTTGAAAACACCAACACCTACGTCTTCTATCTTCCACTTTCTTCCTAACTTAACATAGCTTTCATTTTTCTTTTTTTCCCCTGAAAATAAAGAAGACTTTTAACCAGTTTAAGTAAAATAAAAAGACTTACTCAAACGCTTCTGTTGCAGTCCCTTCTTGTGGATCACGATCCGCATAGCCACTTGCTATAGTGGTAGCATTGAGAACCTAGTATATTTCTAAACTTTATATTTTTCTGTGCAAGTTTATCTCAATCAAATATTAGCACCGTTGCTGGGAGGACGGTAAGTTTTTTTTTAGTTTACTTAAAGGTTAAATTTTTCTTCTTTATTCTTGTGTGCAGAAGGAGAAATCAAGGAATTTTTGCTGCAGTAGACAAATAAGTGGCTCTGGACTCAACTCAATAAAGCAGAGCCCATAAGCCCTTAGATTTGCCCCGCAAATGCGACAAAATCCGTTTTCCTGCTGCAATCTGAGTGAACTAGTAACCTGTATTTTTTGCAGGTTGGTTGAATTACAAAGTTTTAAGTTTCTGCAGCTACTTATTTTCTTGTTTAACTTAGCTACTTATTTTCTTGTTTAACTCACTAAACATACTTTTCTAGCCTCAACAATAAATTGTCGCTTGTAAATGCTAAAAAACGTTTAGACTTGCATTTAGGCACGTGTCTACTTTATTACAGTTCATTACTATTAAAGAATGCTACAGCAAAGGTGCATATGCATAGCATGTAGCATTAGAGAACACATTTTGAGTGATTCAAATTGCTTAAGTATTGCTTATACTATAAACTTGTACACTTCACTGAATTGAGTTAAGGGCTTGCCCTATAAACAAGATAAGGTGGGGGAAGTTACTACCCTTTCTTAGCCCACAGACAATCTTCTCACTTACTAACCCAAGCCTAACTTAAAACTGAGTAGACATTGGCCCAAGGGACATCTCGGACTCAATAGGAGACTGACTGAAGGGAGAAGTTGATTAGAATTTGACTCTTGTCAAACCGGTATCAAAGGTTGGAGATTGAGATACAAAACCTCGAAGAACAGTGGTTTGGCATAATTAGGCCCGTTGCTTAGGCACGAATACCTCCCACTAGTCTTGCCCTATTTGGCTGATTAACTTGTAGTCAGATTCTGCAATATACACCCCATGGACAGTCCAACCAGTTAGGAATCGTCTAGTTCTAAGGTCTATCCTACCTTATGCTAGATTTTTCTTTCTCTTTATGTTAATCTGTTTATTTATTTTTTGTTTTGACATCTTGGTAATATGGATTATAATTGTAATTATTCTAATGCATATAGTGATCCATACTTCACCCTGACCTCTTTTGACTCAGATATTATCAACTTGGCATTTCATAACTCTAACCAACCAAGTATGCCGGATTGGTCTTATCCGAATCAACATATGCCTCAGTCCCAATACTATGAAAAAGACTGGAATAATCATCATCTTCACTCTTTACAAAGCCAGTGGGGATACAACTCCCCCGAGGGTTATTATCAACAACCTTACCAACTTCCAGCTTCATATATTCCTTTTCACGAACAACCAAAAGAAGAACCAATTGACTGAAAAAAGAGGATGGAAGCTTTAGAAGAGATCAAGCGGTGAATTCAAAATTTAGAAGACTCAAAATCCCATCAAAATTTTTAAATCCAAGATCCTTACTTATTTTTCAAGTCCTATAACAAGAAGAAGAACCTACTGACTTAGGATAGAGTATGAAATGCATGATTCGGTCCCAAAATGATTCCTTCAATAGGTTGAAGCACTAATAAGTCAATTGAACAATGCTTATAGGAAAGAGGAAACTCTCCCTTATCAATATTTAACCAATTCTAATTGTCTTAAACATATTGATAGGAATAAAGAATCATGGTGTCTTGGAGATTTTTACCAAGATTCAATTTCTTAACACCAACTTGAACTTGATCAATTCCAAACTTTTGACAAATTGGTAAGTTTTTCATTCAATGAAATTGAACTTGACTATGAATGTGAACCCGATCTCCAAACTTGGGATTCAGCTCTCATTTTTCAATCTATGTTGAATCTGATATCCTTAACCGATTTGGACCCATTTCCCAACCGACATTGATTCTCATATCCATAGATCTTGAAACTAAACCATGATTGGCAGAAAACCAGCACTTGAAAATGTGTGTATTATGAATCAATGTGAAAGCGTGTGTGCTAATGTTCCCTCGATACTTCCGTTATAGCATTGGCTCAACGGGTCGAATCCACAAGGACTGAAGGTGATAGAAGCATTAACGGTTCTTATTCACATGTTATGTTAATAAGTTCTTCTTCGTTAAAGAATGAGAAAAGAAAAAAGAAAAGAAATCCAAAAGTGATAGGTGAGGAAGGCGATTAAATGGCGATGTGAAAATAAAAGAGAAGTGGTTGTGAGTCGGCGGATGAAAACAACGTAGTAGAAGTCAAAGCAAAACAAGAAGATGGAAATGTAATTGAAAGTGGAGTGATTTAGAAAGTGGTTTAAAAACAAAATAGAAAAAGAAGATGAAACTTGTTATGAAGAAGATGAAACAAAGTGTTGGCCCAAAAGGCCTTCCACCCTAGTTTTGATGATGATTAACTCATGTAGTTATGTGTACTAATAATCTTGTGATTTTAGTTTCAGATCATTAATCAAGTTATTAGTTGGTGATTAGCTTAAACAAGATGATTTGGAAGCTTTCACATGTTGATTCAAGAGCCCGGCGTCAAAGATCTTATATAGCACTTGCTCGGTGAATCAAAGAGTTTTGGATCGAGTCGGCTTGGAGATTGCGCTCTATAAGAAGACTTCGGTACCATAGTTTAGTTTTGTGTTTAGATCCAAAGTGTAAAGATTAGAATAGTATGATATGCTAAAGTTCACAACACACACGTTTCATGTTTTGAATATTGATTTCGGTTTTTCGGTTTTAGGTTTAACCGATCTTGGTTTGCATGAATAGATAGATTCAAAACAAGTTAACATGGTTTAATGTATATTAGATTTGTTCTTTATACATGTGTGCTTCAACTATTTAAAGAAACTTAGTCTGATATTCTATTTCATGTGTTTTATGTTTTGGTATTTCTAATCAAAACATATATTTGGAATTGAAGACAAAAACTATGATATGTATATGTTTCATGTATATTGGATTTCTATCCATATGCATCATGCTTCAAAGAGTTTAAATATCATGTTTTTGTATTTGAATGAGTTTTGGACAAAGTGTATTTTCTATTCAAGAATCCTAGTTTTAGAAAATACAGTTTCTAGTTTTTGGAAAAATATTGTAAGATACAAAAATAGTTTTAATCGCTTGATATTTGAGTCAAAACTTTTATCATATGTTCATATATCAATGCAAATTGTCAAAACTATTTTTGGGATTTTTAATAGTTTACAAGAATTTATTGGATATTTATTTCCTCTGTTTTTCTGACCTGTACAGTGTCTGCCAGGCTAGGTCGGTCGACCCTAACGGTCGACCGCACCATGTAGCCGGTCGACCGTCAGGGTCGACCGACGTGCACGGATACGTGCACGCTGGCTACACTTGTAGCCGGTCGACCGTGCGGTCGACCGACTGAGAGCAGTTTGCTCTTTGTTTGTTTGGGTCGACCGGGTGGTCGACCGGTAGCTGTCAACGGTCAGAATATGACCGTTGGACGGTCGACCGTGTGGTCGACCGGCAGGGCTATTTTGGCAAAATCTGCTGCCAACGGCTAGTTTTTAGATTTGCCTATAAATACCCCATTTGTGAGAGTTTTTCTCTAAGAATTTTTGTGCGAATTTTTCCCTACTCTCTGGTGTTTTCACAGCAATCAAAAGAAGTTTTTGGATTCAAATTGAATAATCTATTTGGTGTTTTTTCTAGGGTTTGAAAATTCAAAGAAAAGGGTTTTTGGGAAAAAGAGTTTTGATTCATTTTCTATATCTTGGTTTCAGTTTTTCCCAAGCATTTTTCTTTGTGATTTTGATTTCCATTCCATTGGTTTTCTCCACACTTGAGCTAAAATCTACTATCTCTTCTATAGGATCTTTGTGTGAGAGAAAGAAATTGTTTGTGGTTGTTGTTTAGACCACCAAGTTAAAAACCCAATCTTTGTTTGGCTTTGTGCCTTGGGTTTTATCCCTCAAGTTGTGAGGTGATCCTTGTGTTTGCTTTGTGCTAATCCCTCGGGTTGTGAGGCGATTGTTTGTTGGATTGGAGCTTCCCTCAAGGAGGAGGTTGTGGTTGTAAAGAGAGGAGTTGGGTACTCCTTGTGAGAGTTCTTTGTGGACTTGCTAGTGGATTAGAAATCCTTCGTGTGTCGAAGGCGGGGATGTAGAGCTGGGTGCTCGAACCTCGAAACACATCTTGTTGTTTGCGCTTGATCCATTGACTCTCTCTCTATCTCTCTCTTTACTTTGTGTCTTGCAAATATTCATATTGTCCATTCATAATTGCTTGGCTTGGTTGTGTGTGCATCATTTGTTGATTGCACTTGAGTGTATTGCATTAGTTTTTAAATTCCGCATTGAGTTGACTAGATTAGCAAAATCACCTATTCACCCCCCTCTAGGTGATCTTTCAATTGGTAACAGAGCTAGTGCTCCTGATATTTAGGTTTAACCACCTAGGAGTGAGATCTTGGTTTGCTAATCTTCATTTGCATTGTTCATTTGCACTCATTTAGTTTTCTCTCATGGATAGCCCTCCTATGTTTGACCATATTAGACTTGATGCTTGGAAGGCCAATATGAGTAGCCATTTGAAAAGACTAGGACATCTAATTTATCAAGCCTCCACTATGGAATCCTTCCCTAATAGTAGAAAGCATAAAAAGGCTAATGCATTAGCACTTAGAACACTTAGAGCATCTCTTAGTGAACATCTTTTACCGGTGTTTGATCATTATGACTCGGCTTTTGCAGTTTGGAGCTTATTGACGTCTCCCGAGCTTCCAAGTATTATCAATAAGATGAGGAGATCTAAGAGAGAAAAGTCCGAAGAGCGTTGCGTCATGGTCCAAGGGAATAACTCCCTTGAGATACAATCGGATTCTCAAATAGATGATAGCTCTAGTTCCTATTGCCATGGTTGTTTTGAAGTTCAAACATTGAATTTGGAACTTGCTCAAAAGCTTGAAAATTTATTGGAAAAACACAATCTTTTGAAAGAGGACAACCTTGTTTTGAAAAATGAGTTAAAGGATTTGTGCTCTAATTTTGAATTGGTTTTGCAAGAGAAGGAAGAGATTACTAGTGAACGTGACTCACTAAGATCTCAACTAGACCTTACCCTTGATGAGATTGATATTTTAAAAAATAAAAATGATTGTAATGATGTTGTGAAAAACAATGAGGTTTTATCTTCTAAATTGGATTTTGTTTTAAAAGATAACCTTGTTTTGAAAAATAAAATTGATTCAATTACAAAAAAATTGGATTTGATTTTAAAGAAAAATGAATCTTTGAAAATTGAAATTGATTCTCATGTGTGCCATGCTAGTATAGCTTCTTCTTCTTCTAGCACACCTATTGCATGCTCCACTTTATCTTCCACTATTGAAAATGATATAAATATTTTGAAGAAAAGTGTTGAATGTTTGGGCTCCACTTTGAGCCAATGCACATTGAATCATTCACGTTTGGAAACATTGGTTCGCAAGAAACAAGGTCCATCTTTGCATGCACACCCTTCACGGCATACACGTGCTTCCCACGGACACCACCATCACACGTATGCTCATGTGTACACATGTACACATTGTGGCCGAAAAGGTCACCTTGCTAGATTTTGTTATGATCGTGTTTTTCATGAAAATTTAACAACTAATCTTGTTTGGGTTAGAAAAGATACTAACCCCCGTGGACCCAAAAGGAAATGGGTACCAAAAACCACCTCCTTGACTTTTGATGTAGGTGGGAGCTCTCGCATCACGTGAGAGTATTGGTGCCTTGAGGTGGATGCGTTCTAAGCCTAAAAGAGAACCATTTGGATGCTTCACTCTCAAGGGGATTTGGTGGGAGGACCACCGTGGTTTGGAGAATTAGAGATGCACCTTCATCGTTTTGGTATCATTCTCTAACTCCCGTTTTTATTATGCTTGTCTTTCATGTTCATCAATTTATAGCATGCCATGGTTTATTGTTCATCATGCTTATGTCATGTTGATTAGATTAGTGTTATACATGTTTAGTTACTTGAGCACCCATGTTTTATATGGATCTATATTTAGTGTTCTCACCTTGTTTAAACTAACATGTATGCCCTAGATCTAATGCACATGCATATGCATTATGACCATGTGGATGTTTATGATTTTTGTTGAATCATGTTTTATTGTTTCATGATTAGTATGATTTTTGCCATGTTTATTAGACTTATGCTTTACATGATTAGTTGTTGAGACACCCATGTTCAGTATGGACCCATATTTTGTGTTCTCTTTATGTTTTAACTATCATGTTAATCATAGATCTAATGCACATGTCTTTGTCATGCTAATCATATGGTTGACTATGACTTTTTTTTAATAATTCATGTTTTGATATTTATCATGTTAAGTTATGATTCCCATTTTATGCTTCATGTTTTGACTACTTGCTTGAATGATAAGTTTTCATTAAGACTAGGATTTATACTTGTAACTAGTGAGCTGCAAATAGACCTTTATATATGTTTGTGCTTGAACTCTCATTTATATTCACTTGATGTACTAGTATAGTCTAGTTTTGATGATTCTTGCATTTGACTTGTATTCTTCTTTTTGGATATGTTTCTATGATCATGTGTTTTAACTTCATGTATATGTCTATCTTGTCCAAACTATTGATTATACATGTACATCCTTGAGCCACGTGCCTGCATGCATATACTTTTGTGGTCTCATTGTGTTTAGGATATGTATGTATATTTTAGTTTGTACATGACATACATATGCCTTGAAGTTTAAATCGTTTGGATGAATTTCATGTTTGCTAAGTGATTTCACATTTATAATGAATTTCTTGTTTTTAAGATGATTTCAATTGGTGATTTCACATCTTAGATGAATTTCATGTTTTTCAAGGAATTTCATATGAGCCTAATTGAATATTTTCATGTTGATATGTGTCACATTATACTTGTACACTCACTTTATTAGTTTACTCATGATTTGTTTTCATGAGAATTTGAATGAGCTTTATGGACTTTGAGTGTTTAGTGATCATGTGATTTACATGTGTTTCATGAAAAACAATTTTGTTTTATTCCTTACTTGAAGGATTTCGTACTAGTTCTAAAAGTTTTTCCTATAACTAGTTCATATTCTTCACTATGGTAGAGATTTTCAAACATACTACATTTTCAAATCTATTTTTGAAAACCCCTATCTTCTATGGGAGGATGGATGGGAGATCATGTTCTTGCATGCTTTAAAATGAAAATCATTTAAAAACTTGAACCATGATTGGGAGGTAGTAATATGAGATATACATTTGATCTTATTGTTATTTCAATTGGTATCATTGAATTCTTTCAATTGGTATAAACCTTGACATTTCTTGTATACTCATATATTTTGTATGTATGTTTCAATTCTAAGAATATCAATTTCTATTGGTATCTATTTTCCATACATATATATGTTTGTTTCATTTTTATAAAAACAATGCATAGGCTTGTTAAAATAAAAGTGAACATTGTTTTAGTTGGTATTTCATAAAGGGGGAGAAAACTTGATTTTGTCTTTCAATTGGTATTTGTACTCCCATACTTTATGATTGAAAATTTAAATTTGGTATCATATATTCAAAATGAAAAATATTTACTATTGGTATCAAAATATTTGTTTAGACATTCAAGATTTATTATGTTTAATTTCAAATTGGTTTCATGATTTTTCATGTGTTTTTGCTTAAAATTGGTATCAATATTTTTTGTTTGTTTCCTTTCAATTGGTATCAAGATGCTATTCTTTGACTTATTTTCAATTGGTACCTTAATTGTTTGTCACCTCTAATTGAATTTGTTTTTGTTTTAGACAAAAAAAGGGGAAAATATTATTTTTATTGATTCGTTGTTCCGAACAAAAAGGGGGAGAAAAATTTAATGATTTGGTTTTGCTTTTACCCCTTATTGAAGATTGATTCTTTGTATTAAAAAGAGAGAAGATTTTGTTTTATTTTGGTTTGTACCCCTTTGTTGATGATTGACAAAAAGGGGGAGAAGAATTTGAGTTTATATGCATGTTTATGTTTTGCATATATTAAGTTTAATTTAGTTTAATTTTAATTGATATCTAAAGCATGTTTTGTAATTGGATGTTTTGTAATTGGTATCTAGAGCATGTCTTATTTTTGAACATTTCATTGGTATCTAGAACCCTTTATTGTTTATGCATGGATGTGCATGTTTCATGATTCATGTTTAAGAGCCTTCATTGCATATTCATTATGTTTATTTGGTTATGCATGAGTTAAGGGGGAGCTTCTTTGAAGCTTAACTTTAATCCATGCATATATAACTCCATGAGTTTTGTCATCATCAAAAAGGGGGAGATTGTTGGCCCAAAAGGCCTTCCACCCTAGTTTTGATGATGATTAACTCATGTAGTTATGTGTACTAATAATCTTGTGATTTTAGTTTTAGATCATTAATCAAGTTATTAGTTGGTGATTAGCTTCAACAAGATGATTTGGAAGCTTTCACATGTTGATTCAAGAGCCCGAGCGTCAAATATCATATATAGCACTTGCTCGGTGGATCAAAGAGTTTTGGATCGAGTTGGCTTGGAGATTGCGCTCTACAAGAAGACTTCGGTACCATAGTT
Source organism: Agave tequilana (assembly GCA_038442645.1). NCBI lineage: Eukaryota > Viridiplantae > Streptophyta > Magnoliopsida > Asparagales > Asparagaceae > Agave > Agave tequilana. Next base: position 27,331 of record JAVJIF010016546.1, read on the forward strand.
TAGTTTTGTGTTTAGATCCAAAGTGTAAAGATTAGAATAGTATGATATGCTCAAGTTCACAACACACACGTTTCATGTTTTGAATATTGGTTTTCGGTTTTTCGGTTTTAGGTTTAACCGATCTTGGTTTGCATGAATAGATAGATTCAAAACAAGTTTACATGGTTTAATGTATATTAGATTTGTTCTATATACATGTGTGCTTCAACTATTTAAAGAAACTTAGTTTGATATTCTATTTCATGTGTTTTATATTTTGGTATTTCTAATCAAAACATATATTTGGAATTAAAGACAAAAACTATGATATGTATATGTTTCATGTATATTGGATTTCTATCCATATGCATCATGCTTCAAAGAGTTTAAATATCATGTTTTTATATTTGAATGAGTTTTGGACAAAGTGTATTTTCTATTCAAGAATCCTAGTTTTAGAAAATACAGTTTCTAGTTTTTGGAAAATATTGCAAGATACAAAAATAGTTTTAATTGCTTGGTATTTGAGTCAAAACTTTTATCATATGTTCATATATCAATGCAAATTGTCAAAACTATTTTTGAGATTTTTAATAGTTTACAAGAATTTATTGGATATTTATTTCCTCTGTTTTTCTGACCTGTACAGTGTCTGCCAGGCTAGGTCGGTCGACCCTAACGGTCGACCGCACCATGTAGCCGGTCGACCGTCAGGGTCGACCGACGTGCACGGATACGTGCACGCTGGCTACACTTGTAGCCGGTCGACCGTGCGGTCGACCGATTGAGAGCAGCTTGCTCTCTGTTTGTTTGGGTCGACCGGGCGGTCGACCGGTAGCTGTCAACGGTTAGAATATGACCGTTGGACGGTCGACCGTGCGGTCGACCGGCAGGGCTATTTTGGCAAAATCTGCTGCCAACGGCTAGTTTTCAGATTTGCCTATAAATACCCCATTTGTGAGAGTTTTTCTCTAAGAATTTTTGTGCGAATTTTTCCCTACTCTCTGGTGTTTTCACAGCAATCAAAAGAAGTTTTGGATTCAAACTGAACAATCTATTTGGTGTTTTTGCTAGGGTTTTGAAATTCAAAGAAAAGGGTTTTTAGGAAAAAGAGTTTTGATTCATTTTCTATATCTTGGTTTAAGTTTTTCCCAAGGATTTTTCTTTGTGATTTTGATTTCCATTCCATTGGTTTTCTCCACACTTGAGCTAAAATCTACTATCTCTTCTATAGGATCTTTGTGTGAGAGAAAGAAATTGTTTGTGGTTGTTGTTTAGACCACCAAGTTAAAAACCCAATCTTTGTTTGGCTTTGTGCCTTGGGTTGTATCCCTCAAGTTATGAGGTGATCCTTGTGTTTGCTTTGTGCTAATCCCTCGGGTTGTGAGGTGATTGTTTGTTGGATTGGAGCTTGCCTCAAGGAGGAGGTTGTGGTTGTAAAGAGAGGAGTTGGGTACTCCTTGTGAGAGTTCTTTGTGGACTTGTTAGTGGATTAGAAATCCTTCGTGTGTCGAAGGCGGGAATGTAGAGCTGGGTGCTCGAACCTCGAAACACATCTTGTTATTTGCGCTTGATCCATTGACTCTCTCTCTATCTCTCTCTTTACTTTGTGCCTTGCAAATATTCATATTGTCCATTCATAATTGCTTGGCTTGGTTGTGTGTGCATCATTTCTTGATTGCACTTGAGTGTATTGCATTAGTTTTTAAATTCCGTATTAAGTTGACTAGATTAGCAAAATCACCTATTCACCCCCCCTCTACGTGATCTTTCACGAAGGTGAACTAAGAAGTTGGTGAAAACATCGATATGAAAATAATAAAAAGATTTTGGAATTTGTTTTAAGACAAAGTAAAAGAAAGAGAAAAATTATGAAAGAAAACTCATGGCTACTAACTACTAATTGCTCCACTAATCATGCTAACCTCTTAGTGATAGTTGCCTCACATGAATCCATGGCCATCACTAATTCTTGGCTTAAAGAGACGATACAAAGCATGGCTCATAAGATTGTTCATCACATTCAAACACATCCATTCCATACAACAAGTTGCAAGCTAATATTAGATCATCAAAACCAATTAGAGGTGAACATGAAATAATAAAGGCATTACAATTTATCTTGTTAGTGGATTAGATGTTAGAATATTAGAATGTTAGAATCCATCATCGTGAGCCATCAATGGCTCTTGCAAGAGCAAGGCCTTATAGATACTATTAGATTCATGTGAATTATCAAGTAAGTGGTTAGTTAGTTAGTGGTTAGTAGTTAGATTGGCATGAGAAGAAAAACTAGCTAAGCATCATGTAGAAGATAGAGAAGATTACAATGGAGAAAATGGAGATACCTTTACATAGATTGTCACCATCTATTACATCAATATCTCTATATCTCTTTCTGAATCAACTCAATCCTACTACAAGATCTAAAAACAAAATGACAATACAAAATAAAAGAAGAAGAAAATCTTACTCGACAACTAGAAGAGAGAGAAACCCTAGCCTACAACCCTCCGCTCTCTCGTCTCAGGTCCATAAATGCAATATTTATAGGCATAGGAAGGATTTGGAAGGCGAGACAAAGCCACGCGTCGAAAATTGACACAAGGGCCCACCAAAATGTTGTGTTTCCTTGGCAATTTCGCGGTAAATTTACAGCAGATTGCGCTGAATTTTGGTTACATGGTTTGTCTGGCTTCTAGCACCTTCGTATATATATCTGGTTTTACAATATTTAAACGTGTATTTCTCCAGATATGTCTTCAAATACGGGATCCAATGCATCTTCTAGAAGCTCTCTAGCTTGATCTCCATGAAATCCGGATTAATTACCCAAATGGGTATAATTAAGCTCTTATTACCCCTATGCCCTTGAACTTTTGATTATCTGCAAAATAGACCAAAACACGGTGAGAAGTGTTATTTTTATCATAAATTAGTAGAGAAATGCGATATAAAAGTGCAGTTTTGTAGACTAATCACACCCCCACACTTATATTTTGCTCGTCCCGAGCAAAACAAGAAAAAAAAACTAAAATATAATGTTATTACACAACGTTCGCAGGTGACGCGATTGCACTGCGCGTGTGTAACAAGCCGTTAAAGCTCTAGGTTACCCTAGAGGAGGAGTGTTGTCTCTTGAGGGTTTTCAGCAGATTGCACCCACAAAATCCATAAAAAAGGAAGACAAATATTAATGTCTTCAAAATGCATTTTGAAAGTGAGACAAGATTTTGAAATATTTTTTCAAAAATTCAAGCGATCTAAGATCATAATTCCACCAAAAAATTATTCTTCCTTAAACTTAGTCTAAAAGCAAAATCTTGTCTTCAATTAAGGTAAATATTCAAAATTTGATTGAATATTTTATCCTTCATAAAATCTTGATAATATGCACTTTGTGATAGTGAAAATTTCTGAGATTTCAACTCTAACCATCAAGCCATTTATTTATATATATTTTTCTCTTTTTTTCCTTCCCTTAGTTTTCTTAGGCTTTCTAGTTTACTCGCGTAGTGAGCCTTTAACCGCTAACTCCCAGATCAGATGGTCTTAGCGCACTAGATGAGAAAATATCCCTCAGGTTTATGGACTCGAGTAAACAAGGCTATAAAATTAAAAGGGATTATTTGTTTCTTTTTATCACCGTTCGCGTGAATAATCATACTTCTCCAGGCATAGTTATCCAGCTTAATAAGTGATTTTTTCTTTTTCTCTCCATATATAACATATATATATATTTTTCTTTTTATTTGTTTTTACTTTATGGCATTTTAGGTCTGTTTCCATCCCAAAATTGTGTAAGTGTGAAGTACATACTATCTAAGGCAAAAAATTTAAGATAAGATTATCTTTTCAATCTATCTTACTTAGCCTATAATCTTAAATAAGATTTATTATTTCGACTAGGTTTAAGATGTCATAATTAAGGCTTTCTTAATTTCTAAGATCATCTTAATTTTCTTAAAAATAGATCAAAACATTATCTCTTATTTTAAAAAGTTTTTAAAGAAAGAAAAAATTCCTATACAAAAGGGAAAATTCTAAAATATCCTAAAAGAAGTGAAAAAGAAAGAAAATCTAAAAATTCTACATTAGTAGACCCTCCACCATAATTCTATCATTCATTGTCCTAATTGCATCGTGAATGTGTATATTCATGAAACAAATAGAGAGAAGGAAAAATCACTTAAAGGTGGTGGTTCTGGTGGCGGTCTGATTGGTCCACGAAATGCAGCCCAATCCAAATTGTAGGGAGTCTAGAGGAACCCTCCAATGACCTCTATAATACAACCCACTATTATGATGTGAACATGGATGATTTTTATTAAGAATTTTGCCCCCATCAAATTTCTAAATTTTAAAAATAATTTCGGAGTCATTATCAACACCTTTGTCCCAGAATAGAGTATGAAAGATAGAACTGTAGATCTGGACTCAGGAAGTACATGACTATGATTGACTCAAGAAATTGACTGAAGTCAAGTGAAGATACATGAGTCAAAATTTGTTGTAGAAGTGGATCCAAATCAAGAAGTTGAAATTCTATTCCACATTCATTTTTTCACAACGGAATGTGACTTTCTAAGGTTGGTAATTCAAGTTCAAGAATGACAGGTATGAAAATCAAAACTGACTCTAATATGTTGCTTAAATCGAGTAGCAAAATAGGAGTCAATATTGATTCAAAAATTTGAACTGGATCACAAATTTGAGGATCTGGGTCATATTCTTCTTTGAGTTCAATATAAAAATGAGAGCTTGTTTTTTTAATGGGACTTTCAAAAGTATAAAATTGGTCAAGTTCTATTTGTTGATCATAAAAAATTGGTGATTCAATTTCACGATGAACAGACATAGGATCCAATATTGATTCGGAGAAGTGATGAAAATCGGATAAAGACACTAGTGTCATTATTGAGTCAAGAAGGGGAATTGAATTACCAAGTTGATGTTCAGGATCATATTCCTGCTCAAGTTCAATTTCAGGAAATGAAAAACTTCCCAAAAAGTCGATTGTATTTTCAAATTCAGAGTTTGGTCAATTTCAAAAAGGTGTGCTGAAATTGAATCTTGGTTTCCAAAATAATATGATTTTTGGTCTAGATTGATAGAGTTAGAGATATCTGGATTGGTCAAAGGTTGACAAGCGTGAGTTGCCTCATACCTATGAATGTTGACTAATTGACTCAGTTGTGCTTCTAACCTATTGATAGACTGAGTAAAAGATTTTTGAAATTATTATGAGCTCTCATGCAAGATTTCTGTACTCATTTTTAAGTCAGATTTTTCTTCAAATGGTTGTTCTAGAAATATAGTATAAGAATCTTGGTTTTGAAGAAATTGTAATATGACTAGAATGGAGCTTATACTACGTATGAACATATGAATGAACAGTAAAGTATGGATACAGTAGTGATAAATAGTGAATACTAACAGTTATGATGCATAGTGAAGTATGAACAGTGCTGATGAACAGTATGAGTCAGTGTGAAGAAGATGAACAGTGGTATGAGCGATCGCTCGTAACAGGACTAGAAGCCGAATACCCTGTGAAAGGTTCTAAACTTCTGCCTCCTGATTCCTCTTTAATGAGTTGGAGGTGCGTAATGCAACCCTGTTGTGAGAGCATTTGATCGAGAAATGAATGCAAAATCTACTTAAGATGAAATGCTTGAAGATGGAATAAAAGATGAAGTATTATTCCAAAATATTGAATTACAGAAGTGAGAGCTTACAAGGCTTGTCTTGAATTAGTAGTCTAGATACAAGAAGGAGTACACTTTTGAATTTGAAAGGAGGAGAAGGGGATTACAGGAGGAAATCCTAAGCCCTTTTGGGTTCTAAGTTCTAAATTCTAAGCTCTGCCTTTGAATGGACGAAGTGGCCTTGAATTTATAGGAGAGGGCCGAGCCTTCTAGAGTGATGAGTTAGCCGGAATCTGCTTTGAGTCTTGTCTGTAAGTCCCGTCTGCTTTGGCTTTGAGTCTTGTCGGAGAGGCTTTGTGTCTCGTCTGCTTTGGAATCTGTCAGCTTTGAGTTATGTCTGCTTTGGAATCTGTCAGCTTTGAGTCCTGTCGAGAGCTTTGAGTCTTTGTCGAGGAATCTGCTTTTGCTTTTGTCTTTGTCGGATGCTGCTTTTGAGGTGTTCCGTCTGCTTTGGGTTCATGAATTTGCAGAATGATGGAAGATGTGAAAGCCTGCTGGAAGGGTTTCCATAATGTGCTGCTGCTGTAATTGAGCATAGGCTCTGTCGATCTTTAAATTTATTTCTGAAATCCTTGGAGGAACTGTGTGGAGTCCTTTGTTGTAGTATTCGTCACCATTTGGGGAAAGGAATTGGACTGGAAAGGAGTCCCACCAGCCAGAGTATTCGGTGACGAGGACTATATGTTGAGCTGGTTCATATTCTTCATATTCCCAAACGGGAGGAGTTGAGTAGAATTTGAAATATAGTTTGTCTGGACAAAGACCTCGTAATTTTTAGGAGGCTGTAGTTAATGTTGGGAATGAATGAATTCGATCATGATAGGAATGGGAGATTAGCCCATAACAAAGACCATTTTCTATGGCCCATATTTTTTGTGATTGAGGTGTGACTGGAGTCAATAGGAGTTTTAGAATAGAGGAGTCTGGAATAGAGGAATCTGGTTTGATAATCCGATGGGATCCTTCAGGGGATATGTGGTGAAGTTGATTAATTTTATGGAGCAAATTGGTTGTGGCAGTGCTAGGTGTTAGCATTATTTTGTCATAGATTTCATCGGGGAGTTTCTCTACTATGTCTCGGGTGAGGTCCTGTCGATCTCGAAGGAAGAAGATTAGTCGTTCAGAAGGGGTAAGAGGAGTATTAGTGGAGTTGTGATTTTTGTTTTTCTTGGTGAGGAGCTTACTATTGTTACATGGTAAGTTAAAGGGATTTTGAATCGGAGACTTGCCTTTATCTACGTTCATCTTGAGTCTGTTGTCAGGAATTCACGAGTTAGGAAATCAGGTAAGGAATTATTGGAACCTTTGAGAAATTCAATATCAAAGTCAAAAACAGAAAGAATGGCTTGCCATCTAGCGAAGATTTGCTTAGATGCAATATTTTGAACATCTTTTTCAAGAATAAATTTGGCGGATTGGCAATCAATGCGAAGAAGGAATTTTTTGTTTAAAAGATCTTCTTGAAATTTGGAAATGAATTGGACAATGGAAAGTATTTCTTTTTTAATTGTGGAATATGACTTTTGAGGACCTAACCAAATGCCAGAATGGAATCTAACTAACTGTTTTTGAGATGAATGCATGAGTCTTTGTTTTAGTATACCTCCGTATCCTATGTCGGATGCATCTGTTTTTACTATCATGAATGCATGAGGATGAGGAATGCATAAACAGGGTAATGAATGGACTTGTTCTTTGACTTGCTTGACTATTTGGGTGTGCTTACTTGACCATGCTGGCGGATTCTTTTGAAGTCTTTGAAATAGTGGTGCACAGGTTATCCTTATTTTAGGGATGAAGTCAGACACATAATTTAGACAGCCTAGAAACCTTTGTAATTGAGTTTTGTCTTTGATTTCGTCGGGGAATTTGTTTGCAAACTCTATTGATCTGGAGATCGGTGTTATGGTTCCCCTATGAATATTGTGTCCTAAAATTCTAATGGAGGTTTGGAATAGTTTCATTTTGGCTAGGAAAACTGCTAGTCCATTTCTTTTCATTGTATGGAAGAAGGTATTGAGATGTTTGAAGTGTAGGTCGATATTTTCTGAGTAGATAAGGACGTCATCAATGTATACTATGGCGAATGTGGTGTAAGGGTTGAATATGTCGTTCATGATTCTTTGAAATTCTGAAGGGGCATTTTTTTAATCCAAAAGGCATTACGTTCCATTCATAATGACCGAATGGTACAGTGAATGCCGTCTTATACCTATCTTGATTGGCTATTTGAATTTGCCAGAACCCCGACTTCATGTCGAATTTGGAGAATAATTTGGCATTGTGTAATCTTTTTAATAGATCTTTTTTGTTTGGAATTGGGTATCTGATCCATTGTAATACCTTATTTAATGGTTTGTAATTAATTACTAGTCTAGGAACTCCTCTTTCCTTTTCCGCTTGTTTCATGATATAAAACCCCGCACAGCTCCATGGGGATTTGGAAGGTCGTATTAATTTTTTATCAAGGAGGGTTTGTAATTCTGCTTTACATGTTTCTAATAGATCATGATTCATTTGAATAGGTCAGGCTTTGGTTGGAATATTTCTTTCCGAGAAATCTTTTTCATAGGGAAGGCTTACTATGTGTTTCTTCCTTTCCCAGAAAGCATTAGAAATGTCAGAACAGATTTCTTTTGTATATAAGTCGTGAATTTGTTTAATACGCTGTTGTATACGTGTGTCTTTTAATTGTTGGCTTGTCCTATGATACAGGATATCATCTTTGAGATAAAGGATTTTGTCCTGTTTTCTTTGAATTAGGTTTATATTACGATAAATTGAATCATTTTGTAGGGTGTTTAATTCTTTGTATCTAACAGGGGTTATGAAGTTAAACAAGAATCTTTGTCCCATAATTTTTGTTTCTAATCCGTTTGAACTGACCCAAAATGGATAAATTTGAGTTAAGAATGGAATTCCTAATATTACATCAGTATTTAAGTCGTTGACAACAATGAATTGGTGTTTGAAACAGATTGTTTTATTACATATTGATATTTTTGTTATTTTACCCATAACTTTTAATGGTGAATTATTTGCCGTTACTAATTTTTCGTTTGTTGATTCATAATATTTCGTTGGAAAGATGCCGTCTCTGATTACAATATGATCAGCTCCCGAATCTATCATGGCTGTAAAGGTTTCTTTGGAATTATTAATAGCTAGAGTTATTTGTATGAACCATTTTTTATAATTAAATCTTTTAATGGCTGAAATGAATTTAGAGTTTGGAGGCTCAGTGGTTGAAATAATGATTTCGTTTGGGGAGAAGGGTGGTTTTTCTATTGCAATTTCTTTGCCTTTATTAATTTGATTTTGAATAAGGTGCATTTGAGTTTCATTGGCTAGACTCTTTGTTTCTACTTCTCCTAGATCCTTCTTAATGTGTTTAATTTCTGCTTTTAATTGTTTTATTTCTGTTTGGTTTTTATGAATGTCATTTGGTTTAGTCTTTAGGCTTGTATCAATCGTATTAAGTTGTTTATATGCACAAGTAGTTTGGCCAGAATCACTAGAGCTTGATGAATTATAAAAATCGTCGTTATCTTGTAGTCTTTCTTTTAATTTGTTTCTTATGTCAATGCCTGATAGATCTTTTCTTTTATTTTTTCTCTTTAACCTACATCTATCCGCTTTGTGATCTAGTTTGCCACAATTGTAACAAGTAATTGGTTTGGACTTATTTTGATAATAGTTATTGTTTGAATAGTTTTTGGAATACTCATGTTTTCTTGTTTCATGGCTTTTATGAGTAATTGGTTCTTTGTTATGTCTTTTCTCGATTTGATTTGTTCGCTGTACGATTGAATTATCTGATTCGTTTGTGGTTTCAGATTCTAATTTATCTTTTTGTTTAATGGTGTTAACTTTTGAAGTATTATTAATCTTTTCTAAGGCTTGATTTACTCGTTCTAATAAACTTGTTGGCTGAATTTTCTCTTTAATAGTATTAACCTTTGAAGTACTTGGAGTGCTTTTACTAATTTTTTCTAGAGCGTGAGTTACTCTTGTTAGTAAATTCATTGGTTGAATCTTTTCTTCGTATTCTATAGGTAAACTATTTGGTTGGAAATGTGGTTTTGAATGACTTTGTGGGAACTTAGGATTTGAATCTTTTTGAGTCCTTTTAATTTCTATTGATAGAGAATTAATTTGTTGAGTTATGGTATGTAACAATTGATTTGAATAATTATTTTGATGGTATACCTTTTTAATGTTGTCAATGTTGACTGGTTCATTATTGTTTTTACCCCTTTTGAAGGGTGAAGCAGTGACTTCTTCTTCATTAGTTGGAATTTTGATGGATTGTAATGGTGGATAAATTGAAGTTACAGTATTTCCGTCCGTGAGTTGCCATTTCTTATATAGACTAGTTTGGACATTAATTTGGGATTGTTCGTATGGGTTTTGAATTCCTTATTTTTCTAAATAATATTTTAACCAAAATTCAAAAATGAAATCAAATTTATGTTCATTCATGAATTTGATCCATTCTTTTATCAGTTTCTCTTTGTAAGTGCTATCGAATTTCGAGATCCAATTAAAATACTTGGAATCCCTAAAGTCTCCCATTAATTCGAAACTTCTATTAATGAATGGTTTCTGACTAGTAATAATATTAATTTCTCCAGTAAAGTCTGCTCTCATTTGGGATGATGTTGGAGAGTTACTTTCTGGATTTACTTCTGGAAGAGGTGATTTGTGGAATACTTTGATGGGTTGTTGGAAGGAATATTCAGAACATGATTTCCTACTTGGTTCGGCATACTTATAGGAAGTTGAAAATTTTTCCCTAAATGAATTAAATCTTATTAATACTGTTCCGTCGATTTCTTCTATGATGTCAGAGATTTCTGTTCTCTCTATATCTCTAGGATTTTGGGGGTTTCAATTTTGAATTCTTCTGGGATTGTAATCTCATTCCATTTGAGTTTCTTGGGGACGAAGGTCTTTGAGTGCTCTGCTTCAATCTGAAGTAGGACAGTTTCCTCTTGAGTGGGTGAACCTATTATTTTGAATCTTGGGTTCATATGAGAACTCATTAATTTAAAGTATATTTTGTACATAACTGCTACTTGTTCGGTGAATCTTTCGAACTCATCACCTTGCAAGTGGATGTCTAAGATTAATGAATCTAGGAATAATGGGTCGGTCAAAGATACAGAGTAATTTGGCATACAGTTGAAGTAAACTCGTCCATTACATATGTTGGTTTGAATCATGGATAAGATGGATGACTTATATCTCTTGAGTCTTTTGTCTCTTAAGGCTGTGTATACAGGAATGTCAACGCCAGTGTGGACTAGTGGCTTAATAGCAATTTGAATTAATCCAAAATGAATATATCGGAATCCTTTCCTAAGGAACTCTTGTGACGCTAGTTTGGATAATAGTTGAATGGTTTGAGATTTGTTTTGAATGATAAATGTTTCTTCATGAATTTTAATAGCATATGAAGTTTTGAAATCAAAGGTACCTATATTGTAAACGTTTTCTATTTTTTCATTTGAAATTCTCTATTCTAAGAAATCTTCTTGAACTATATCTTCTCTACTCTTTACTAACTTTCTGTTTGATCATGAGGACGAACTGGAACCTAGAAACATTCTTCTAACAAAATTAGTCATTACTCGTGTGTAATTAACTGTGTATGGGACTCTGGGTAGACTGGAACTATGCCTGGAACACAATGCTTGGAACACCCTATCCACGGGCTTACCAACGGACACACTTGCTTACCAACGGACTGACTAGATTACCCAAGCCTACCAAAATACAACACCCAATTAACCGACTGTATACTGAACTATTGGTCGACTGGAACTATGCCTGGAACACAATGCCTGGAACACCCTAAGGCTTACCAACGGACTAACCTGATTATCCACGGACTTACTAGATTACCAAAGTCTACCAGTTACAGCATGCAATTGCTACGCACTTATGCTGACTAACATGCAAGAAACATGGCTCTGAAACCATTACGGACCATTACGGACCCAGGGGCAGGACAGGAGGGCAGCTAGGGTAGAGATGATACGGTCTACAAAATATGACTAGAATGGAGCTTATGCTACGTATGAACGTATGAATGAATAGTAAAGTATGGATACAATGAACAGTAAAGTATGGATACAGTAGTGATAAATAGTGAATACTAACAGTTATGATGCATAATATGAATGCACAATAAAGTATGAACAGTGCTGATGAACAGTATGAGTCAGTGTGAAGAAGATGAACAGTGGTATGAGCGATCGCTCTTAACAGGACTAGAAGCCGAATACCCTGTGAAAGGTTCTGAACTTCTGCCTCCTGATTCCTCTTTAATGAGTTGGAGTGCGTAATGCAACCCTGTTGTGAGAGCTTTTGATCGATAAAATGAAATGCAAAGTCTACTTAAGATGAAATGCTTGAAGATGGAATATATGAACTATGAAATATTATTGCCAAATATTGAATTACAGGAATTGAGAGCTTACAAGGCTTGTCTTGAATTAGTAGTCTAGATTCAAGAAGGAGTACACTTTTGAATTTGAAAGGAGGAGAAGGGGATTACAGGAGGAAATCCTAAGCCCTCTTGGGTTCTGAGTTCTGAGTTCTAAGTTCTAAGCTCTGCCTTTGAATAGACGAAGTGGCCTTGAATTTATAGGAGAGGGCCGAGCCTTCTGGAGTGATGAGTTGGCTGGAATCTACTTTGAGTCTTGTCTGTGAGTCCCGTCTGCTTTGGCTTTTAGTCTTGTCGGAGAAGCTTTGTGTCTCGTCTGCTTTGGAATCTGTCAGCTTTGAGTTATGTTTGCTTTGGAATCTGTCAGTTTTGAGTCTTGTCGAGAGCTTTGAGTCTTTGTCGAGGAATTTGCTTTTGCTTTTGTCTTTGTCGGATGCTGCTTTTGAGGTGTTCCGTCTGCTTTGGGATCATGTCACCTTTGAGTCATGTCTGCTTTAGAATCTGTCAGCTTTGAGTCTTGTCGAGAGCTTTGAGTCTTTGTCGAGGAATCTGCTTTTGCTTTTGTCTTTGTCGGATGTCACCTTTGAGTCTTGTCGGTCAGCTTTGAGTCTTGTCGAGGAATCTGGTCAGCTTTGAGTCTTGTCAGCGAGAGCTTTCGTGTCTCGTTTGTCTTGGAATCTTGGCAGCTTCGAGAGCTTTGAGTCTTGTCGAGGAATCTGCTTTTGCTTTTGCTTTGTTGACTGCTTCTGTTGAATGCTTTTTCCTTGGTGAAGGAATTTTCTTTTTACATGTCATATGGATCTTGTCCACCGATAGGATCTGATGAAGAGGATGTTGTTGAGCTTGCTCGTGACCTATTGAGTTGTTTCTGCATTTTTCTGAATTTTTGGAATTTTAGGAATTGTTGGAATTCATCTTAGGTGTCTGAGTCTTCTTGAATTATTATTGGAGCCTTGGGCTTTGGAGTAACTGGAGAGTCTGTCTTTTTAGGAACTTGTTGAATTTGATATTGAAGCCTTTTGCCAGTGGTGATGAACTCGGTAACTGTTGTGTCAGAACATATTATTTGGTTGAATTTGTCCCACCACTTGATCTTGAATTCTCTAAAGAGGCTCATTGGAAATTTGTCAGTGGCACTGTAATGTTGAGCAATTTGGTAGCTCCAGCATAGGATCCATGGAACTTTGAATTCTCTGTAGAATTGTACTGTCTTCTCATAGTGCAATCCTTTAGCTTTGAGTAGGTAGATGTTGAATCCTTTGAGTACTGTGGATGGTAGGATATCTGTTGTGGGTCCATATGAATGCCACCATTCATAGAACCAAATTGGGAATTCTTCTTAGCAGTTTGAATGAAAGGTGAAGAACCATGAGTGGTCGAATGGCCTGTAAAGGAAGGCACGATACCATGCCATCCTATAGTCATGATAGGAATAACCTTTTGGAACATAGTTGACTGTGAAGTCTTTTGTAGTGGCAAGGCTTGCCCATTCTGATGGCTTGATGATTCTTTTAATAACACATTTTAAGTAAGAGATTTGGTCAGGATTGTGCTTGTCCATGGTGTGATATAGCTCGATAGAGCTGGAGTCTACAAGGACAAGTTCATAGTATCTTTGGTCTTTGAGTGGATCATCTGGAATCCATTGGCAACCTAATGATATGATTTTGTTGATGAATGAAGTAAGGGTTCTGTAATCGGGGACTTCATTGAAGGTAGTGAGTAGTAAATGGTCTCGATTCTTTTTTACAAAATAGGGAGATGAATCGGATGTTGACCGAGGCCTTGAAGTATTTTGAATCTTTGAAGAAGGTGTTGGAGAAGTTATAGCATAAGGAAGAGGAGGAAAGTTTCCTAGAACTTGGAATCTATTAGGACTTTGAATAGGAGATGTAGAGAGGGATGAGATTTTTATCTCATAGTCTTTTGAGTTGACTGTCTTCTGAATCGGAGACTTTCCTTTGTCTTCGTTCATTTTGAATCTGTTTGTTAGGGAATTGTCAAGACTGAGAATAGAGATGATGGTTTGCCATTTATGAAAGATATGCTTAGATGCATTGGTCTCTACTATTATGAATGCATGGGGAGTGCAAAGGTTTGAATGAACCTTTTTTATGCAGGGACCTGAATGAATTGTTTGAGGAATGCAAAGACTTGTATGAACTGTGCGAGGGGTGCAAGGAGTTGAATGAATCTTTTCCTGTTTGACTACTTGAGTGTTGACATTTTGAATGAAATTTATACTAGGGTAAATTGAACTAGTTTGTAGGGCCTTCAATTCTTCGTAGCTAATAGGAATTATAAAGTTGAATAAGATTTTTTTGTCCCATGATATTCGTACCTAAGCCGTTGGAATCAATCCAAAATGGGTAGATTTGAGTTAAAAATGGAATTCCTAATATTACATCAGTGTTTAAACCTTTAACAATAATGAATTGATGTTTGAAACAGATTTTTTCATTACATATTGATATTCTTGTGAGTTTTCCCATGACTCTTAATGGTGAATTATTTGCCGTTACCAATTCTTTATTTGTTGATTCATAATATTTCGTTGGAAAGATCCCGTCTCTGATTACACTATGATCTGCTCCTGAATCTATCGTGGCTGTGATGGTTAATTTGGAATTATTAATGGCAAGTGTTATTTGTATGAACCATTTCTGAAAATTAAATCTTTGAATGGTCGAAATGAATTTAGGGTTTGAAGGTTCAGCGGTGGAAATAGTGATTTCATCTAAGGAGAAGGGTGGTTCTTCAGTTGTAATTTCTTTCCTTTGTGAATTTGACTTGAATAAGGAACATTTGTGTTTCATAAGTTAAGTTTTTTGTTTCTATTTGTCGTAGATCCTTTTTAATATGTTTGATTTCTTCTTTTAATTGTTTTACTTCTGTTCGGATTTCTTGAATGTTATTTGATTTGGCCTTTAGGCTGGTATTAATCGGATAAGTTTCAAAAAGTTTTGAAATGCTAAAGGGTTGAGTTAGGAGATTATCCTTTTCTTCTTCTTCATTTACTATTAAAGTTTTTAATCTTTCTAAGTGTTTCTTTTGTTTGTCTGGATCAGGAATTTGTTGTATCATATCAAATATTAATTCTTTTGATTTTCTTTTCAAAGTATTTTCCTGGGACATATTAATCATATTGACTTGTTTACATTTACAAGCAGTTTCATTTGAATCACTAGAGGTTGATGAATTATAGAAGTCATCGTCGTCAGATATTTTACTTATTTCTGAATAGATTTGTAATCTTTCTTTTAATTTTTCTTTTATATTTGAATCCACATCTGACATGTCATTTATTATTTCATTAATTTTACCTTTTCCCTTTGATCTACATCTATTCGCCATGTGACCTGGTTTGCCACATTTATAACAAGTAATCGATTTGGATTTATTTTGATAATAATTATCATTTGAATAATTTTGAGAATTCTTATGTCTTCTTGGTTTATAATTCTTATTAGTAATCATTTTTTTAGTATGTTTCTTTTCTGTTGAAGGAGCCCTTATTCCTGTGATGCCAAATGCTTCACAGAAGGAGCCCATTTCTTGACGTTTGTTGCCATACTTGGCTTGGAATTTTAACTCTTGACACGCTTGTAATGCTTTGCGAATAATTGACCGTATGTTATGGTACTAAAGTCAATGTTATCGTCTTCTACTCCCATAGCTTTCTTAATACTTGTAAATACTCTTTGGGAGAATAAATTAGGTAGACCAGTAATGAATTTTTCTTTCCAAAATGACTTGGTTGAATCGGATCGTTTTAATACATGAGTCAGGAACATGTCCTTATACCATCTAAAATCAGAGAGGGTTGGACATCTTAAATTAGTAAGGAATATTTTTGAGGATCCTAATTCTTCGGCAGGATTTCCTACAAAATGAGTTGCTATTGTAACAATGAGAAAATTGGCTGAATCATTTTTCTTTGTAATTATTCCTTGGTCATCTTCTACTTCTATTTCGTGATTTAAAATGGTTTGTTTTTCTCCTAGAGTTAATGAATTATCCCACCAATATTTTAACTGTCCAGTGAATCCAGTGACTATGTAGACTGTGGCATTTTGTTCTGGTAATCGGTTGGTTTTGTAGGCTGTTACTGCCATACCTTTCTCTTGTAGGGTATTGAGTATTTCGTATTCGCTTTTTCCGTCTATATTCATTCGTAGACAGAAGTGCCATCATAGCTTGATTTGAATATTGCTTTTTCTTCGTATTGAATATCTGGAGGAGTCGGCCTAGAGTAATAGTTCCTAGTGTTGCCTTTACGCCAATTATACGAATTTTGATTATTATTTCTGTATGAATTATTTCTCTTGTATTTTGTACCTACTCGATTAATTTCTAAATTTTGGTCTGTTCCTTGAATATTATCTTCTATTTGATTTATTTGTTGTACTAATGAGTCATCTGATTCGTCTGTGGTTTCAGATTCTGATTTATCCTTTTGTTTAATGGTGTTAACTCTTGAAGTATTATTAATTTCTTCTAAGGCTTGATTTACTCGTTCTAATAAACTGGTTGGCTGAATTTTTTCTTTAATAGTATTAACCTTTGAAGTACTTGGAGTGTTTTCATTAATTTTTTTTAGAGCTTGAGTTACTCTTGCTAGTAAATTCATTGGTTGAATCTTTTCTTCGTATTCTACAGGTAAACTATTTGGTTGGAAATGTGGTTTTGAATGACTTTGTGGGAACTTAGGATTTGAATCCTTATGAGTCCTTTAATTTCTGTTGATAGAGAATCAATTTGTTGAGTTATGGTATGTAACAATTGATTTGAATAATTATTTTGATGGTATACCTTTTTAATGTCGTCAATGTTGACTGGTTCATTATTATTTTTTCCTCTTTTGAAGGGTGAAGCAGTGACTTCTCCTTCATTAGTTTGAATCTTGATGGATTGTAATGGTGGATGAATTAAAGTTACAGTATTTCCATCTGTGAGTTGCCATTTCTTATATAGACTAGTTTGGACATTAATTTGGGATTGTTCGTATGGGTTTTGAATTCCTTATTTTTCTAAATAATATTTTAACCAAAATTCAAAAATGTAATCAAACTTATGTTCATTCATGAATATGATCCATTCTTTTATCAGTTTCTCTTTGTAAGTGCTATCGAATTTTGAGAACCGATTAAAATATTTCGAATCCCTAAAGTCTCTCATTAATTCGAAACTTCTGTTAACGAATGGCTTCGGACTAGTAATAGCATTAATTTCTCTAGTAAAGTCTGCTCTCATTTGGGATGATGTTGGAGAGTAACTTTCTTGATTTACTTCTGGAAGAGGTGATTTATGGAATACTTTGATGGGTTGTTGGAAGGAATACTCAGAACATGATTTCCTACTTGGTTCGGCGTACCTATAGGAAGTTGAAGGTTTTTCCCTAAATGAATTAAATCTTATTAATACTGTTCCGTCGATTTCTTCTATGATGTCAGAGATTTCTGTTCTTTCTATGTCTCTAAGATTTTGAGGGTTTTCTATTTTGAATTCTTCTGGGATTGTAATCTCATTCCATTTTAATCTTTTGGGGACGAAAGTCTTTGACTGTTCAGCTTCGATCTGAAGTAGGACAGTTTCCTCTTGAGTGGGTGAGCCTATCATTTTGAATCTTGGGTTCATATGAGAACTCATTAATTTAAAGTATATTTTGTACATAACTGCTACTTGTTCGGTGAATCTTTCGAACTCATCACCTTGCACGTGGATGTCTAATATTAATGAATCTAGGAATAATGGGTCGGTCAAAGATACAGAGTAATTTGGCATACAGTTGAAGTAAACTGGTCCATTACATATGTTGGTTTGAATCATGGATAAGATGGATGACTTATATCTCTTGAGTCTTTTATCTCTTAAGGCTGTGTATACAGGAATGTCAACGCCAGTGTGGACTAGTGGCTTAATAGCAATTTGAATTAATCCAAAATGAATATATCGGAATCCTTTCTTAAGGAACTCCTGTAATGCTAGTTTGGATAATAGTTGAATAGTTTGAGATTTGTTTTGAATGTTAAATGTTTCTTCATGAATTTTAATAGCATATGAAGTTTTAAAATCAAAAGTACCTATACTGTAAACATTTTCTATCCTTTCATTTGGAATTCTCCATTCTAAGAAATCTTCTTGAACTATATCTTCTCTACTCTTTACTACTTTTCTGTTTGATCCTGAGGACGGACTGGAACCTAGAAACATTCTTCTAACAATATTAGTCATTACTCGTGTGTAATTAACTGTGTATGGGACTCTGGGTAGACTTGAACTATGCCTGGAACACAATGCCTGGAACACCCTATCCACGGGCTTACCAACGGACTCACTTGCTTACCAACGGACTGACTAGATTACCCAAGCCTACCAGAATACAACACCCAATTAACCGACTGTATACTGAACTATTGGTCGACTGGAACTATGCCTGGAACACAATGCTTGAAACACCCTTAAGGCTTACCAACGGACTAACTTGATTATCCACGGACTTACTAGATTACCAAAGTCTACCAGCTACAGCATGCAATTGCTACGCACTTATGCTGACTAACATGCAAGAAACATGGGTCCGTAATGGTATCAGAGCCATGTTTCTTGCATGTTAGTCAGACATAAGTGCGTAGCAATTACATGCTGTAACTGGTAGACTTTGGTAATCTAGTAAGTCCGTGGATAATCAAGTTACTCCGTTGGTAAGCCTTAGGGTGTTCCAGGCATTGTGTTCCAGGCATAGTTCCAGTCGACCAATAGTTCAGTATACAGTCGGTTAATTGGGTGTTGTATTCTGGTAGGCTTGGGTAATTTAGTCAGTCCGTTGGTAAGCAAGTGAGTCGTTGGTAAGCCTGTGGATAGGGTGTTCCAGGCATTGTGTTCCAGGCATAGTTCCAGTCTACCCAGAGTCCCATACACAGTTAATTACACACGAGTAATGACTAATATTGTTAGAAGAATGTTTCTAGGTTCCAGTTCGTCCTCAGGATCAAACAGAAAGGTAGTAAAGAGTAGAGAAGATATAGTTCAAGAAGATTTCTTAGAATGGAGAATTCCAAATGAAAAAATAGAAAACGTTTACAATATAGGTACCTTTGATTTCAAAACTTCATATGCTATTAAAATTCATGTAGAAACATTTAACATTCAAAACAAATCTCAAACCATTCAACTATTATCCAAACTAGCGTTACAGGAGTTCCATAAGAAAGGATTCCGATATATTCATTTTGGATTAATTCAAATTGCTATTAAGCCACTAGTCCACACTGGCGTTGACATTCCTATATACACAGCCTTAAGAGACAAAAGACTAAGGAGATATAAGTCATCCATCTTATCCATGATTCAAACCAACATATGTAATGGACCAGTTTACTTCAACTGTATGCCAAATTACTCTGTATCTTTGACCGACCTATTATTCCTAGATTCATTAATCTTAGACATCCACTTGCAAGGTGATGAGTTCGAAAGATTCACCGAACAAGTAGCAGTTATGTACAAAATATACTTTAAATTAATGAGTTCTTATATGAACCCAAGATTCAAAATAATAGGTTCCACTCAAGAGGAAACTGTCCTACTTCAGATTGAAGCAGAACAGTCAAAGACCTTCGTCCCCAAGAAACTCAAATGGAATGAGATTACAATCCCAGAAGAATTCAAAATAGAAAACCCCCAAGATCCTAGAGATATAGAGAGAACAGAAATCTCTGACATCATAGAAGAAATCGACAGAACAGTATTAATAAGATTTAATTCATTTAGGGAAAAATCTTCAACTTCCTATAAGTACGCCGAACCAAGTAGGAAATCATGTTCTGAATATTCCTTCCAACAACCCATCAAAGTATTCCACAAATCACCTCTTCAAGAAGAAAATCCAGAAAGTTACTCTCCAACATCATCCCAAATGAGAGCAGACTATACTGGAGAAATTAATATTATTACTAGTCAGAAACCATTCATTAATAGAAGTTTCGAATTAATGGGAGACTTTAGGGATTCCAAGTATTTTAATTGGTTCTCGAAATTCGATAGCACTTACAAAAGGAAACTGATAAAAGAATGGATCATATTCATGAATGAACATAAATTTGATTTCATTTTTGAATTTTGGTTAAAATATTATTTAGGAAAACAAGGAATTCAAAACCCATACGAACAATCCCAAATTAATGTCCAAACTAGTCTATATAAGAAATGACAACTCACAAACGGAAATACTGTAACTTCAATTTATTCACCATTACAATCCATCAAAATTCCAACTAATGAAGAAGAAGTCACTGCTTCACCCTTCAAAAGGGGTAAAAACAATAATGAACCAGTCAACATTGACGACATTAAAAAGGTATACCATCAAAATAATTATTCAAATCAATTGTTACATACCATAACTCAACAAATTGATTCTCTATCAACAGAAATTAAAAGGACTCAAAAAGATTCAAATCCTAAGTTCCCACAAAGTCATTCAAAACCACATTTCCAACCAAATAGTTTACCTGTAGAATATGAAGAAAAGATTCAACCAATGAATTTACTAACAAGAGTAACTCACGCTCTAGAAAAAATTAGTAAAAACATTCCAAGTACTTCAAAGGTTAATACTATTAAAGAGAAAATTCAGCCAACAAGTTTATTAGAACGAGTAAATCAAGCCTTAGAAAAGATTAATAATACTTCAAAAGTTAACACCATTAAACAAAAAGATAAATTAGAATCTGAAACCACAAACGAATCAGATAATTCAATCGTACAGCGAACAAATCAAATCGAGAAAAGACATAACAAAGAACCAATTACTCTTAAAAGCCTTGAAACAAGAAAACATGAGTATTCCAAAAACTATTCAAACAATAACTATTATCAAAATAAGTCCAAACCAATTACTTGTTACAATTGTGGCAAACTAGATCACAAAGCGGATAGATTAAGGTTAAAGAGAAAAAATAAAAGAAAAGATCTATCAGGCATTGACATAAGAAACAAATTAAAAGAAAGACTACAAGATAACGACGATTTTTATAATTCATCAAGCTCTAGTGATTCTGGCCAAACTACTTGTGCATATAAACAACTTAATACGATTGATACAAGCCTAAAGACTAAACCAAATGACATTCATAAAAACCAAATAGAAATAAAACAATTAAAAGCAGAAATTAAACACATTAAGAAGGATCTAGGAGAAGTAGAAACAATGAGTCTAGCCAATGAAACTCAAATGTACCTTATTCAAAATCAAATTAATAAAGGCGAAGAAATTACAATAGAAAAACTGCCCTTCTCCTCAAACGAAATCATTATTTCAACCACTGAGCCTCCAAACTCTAAATTCATTTCAGCCATTAAAAAATTTAATTATCAAAAATGGTTCATACAAATAACTCTAGCTATTAACAATTCCAAAGAAACCTTTACAGCCATGATAGATTCGGGAGCTGATCATAGTGTAATCAGAGACGGCATCTTTCCAACGAAATATTATGAATCAACAAACGAAAAATTAGTAACGGTAAATAATTCACCATTAAAAGTTATGGGTAAAATAACAAAAATATCAATATGTAATAAAACAATCTGTTTCAAACACCAATTCATTGTCGTCAACGACTTAAATACTGATGTAATATTAGGAATTCCATTCTTAACTCAAATTTATCCATTTTGGGTCAGTTCAAACGGATTAGAAACAAAAATTATGGGACAAAGATTCTTGTTTAACTTCATAACCCCTGTTAGATACAAAGAATTAAACACCCTACAAAATGATTCAATTTATCGTAATATAAACCTAATTCAAAGAAAACAGGACAAAATCCTATATCTCAAAGATGATATCCTGTATCATAGGATAAGCCAACAATTAGAAGACACACGTATACAACAGCGTATTAAACAAATTCACCACTTATATACAAAAGAAATCTGTTCTGACATTCCTAATGCTTTCTGGGAAAGGAAGAAACACATAGTAAGCCTTCCCTATGAAAAGATTTCTCGGAAAGAAATATTCCAACCAAAGCCCGACCTATTCAAATGAATCATGATCTATTAAAAATATGTAAAGCAGAATTACAAACCCTCCTTGATAAAAAATTAATACGACCTTCCAAATCCCCATGGAGCTGTGCGGGGTTTTATGTCATGAAACAAGCGGAAAAGGAAAGAGGAGTTCCTAGACTAGTAATTAATTACAAACCATTAAATAAGGTATTACAATGGATCAGATACCCAATTCCAAACAAAAAAGATCTATTAAAAAGATTACACAATGCCAAATTATTCTCCAAATTCGACATGAAGTCGGGGTTCTGGCAAATTCAAATAGCCAATCAAGATAGGTATAAGACGGCATTCACTGTACCATTCGGTCATTATGAATGGAACGTAATGCCTTTTGGATTAAAAAATGCCCCTTCAGAATTTCAAAGAATCATGAACGACATATTCAACCCTTACACCACATTCGCCATAGTATACATTGATGACGTCCTTATCTACTCAGAAAATATCGACCTACACTTCAAACATCTCAATACCTTCTTCCATACAATGAAAAGAAATGGACTAGCAGTTTCCCTAGCCAAAATGAAACTATTCCAAACCTCCATTAGATTTTTAGGACACAATATTCATAGGGGAACCATAACACCGATCTCCAGATCAATAGAGTTTGCAAACAAATTCCCCGACGAAATCAAAGACAAAACTCAATTACAAAGGTTTCTAGGCTGTCTAAATTATGTGTCTGACTTCATCCCTAAAGTAAGGATAACCTGTGCACCACTATTTCAAAGACTTCAAAAGAATCCGCCAGCATGGTCAAGTAAGCACACCCAAATAGTCAAGCAAGTCAAAGAACAAGTCCATTCATTACCCTGTCTATGCATTCCTCATCCTCATGCATTCATGATAGTAGAAACAGATGCATCCGACATAGGATACGGAGGTATACTAAAACAAAGACTCATGCATTCATCTCAAGAACAGTTAGTTAGATTCCATTCTGGCATTTAGTTAGGTCCTCAAAAGTCATATTCCACAATTAAAAAAGAAATACTTTCCATTGTCCAATGCATTTTCAAATTTCAAGAAGATCTTTTAAACAAAAAATTCCTTCTTCGCATTGATTGCCAATCAGCCAAATTTATTCTTGAAAAAGATGTTCAAAATATTGCATCTAAGCAAATCTTCGCTAGATGGCAAGCCATTCTTTCTGTTTTTGACTTTGATATTGAATTTCTCAAAGGTTCCAGTAATTCCTTACCTGATTTCCTAACTCGTGAATTCCTGACAACAGACTCAAGTTGAACACAGATAAAGGCAAGTCTCCGATTCAAAATCCCTTTAACTTACCCTGTAACAATAGTAAGCTCCTCACCAAGAAAAACAAAAATCACAACTCCACTAATACTCCTCTTACCCCTTCTGAACGACTAATCTTCTTCCTTCGAGATCGACGGGACCTCACCCGAGACATAGTAGAGAAACTCCCCGATGAAATCTATGACAAAATAATCCTAACACCTAGCACTGCCACAACCAATTTGCTCCATAAAATTAATCAACTTCGCCACATATCCCCTGAAGGATCCCATCGGATTATCAAACCAGATTCCTCTATTCCAGACTCCTCTATTCTAAAACTCCTATTGACTCCAGTCACACCTCAATCACAAAAAATATGGGCCATAGAAAATTGTCTTTGTTATGGGCAAATCTCCCATTCCTATCATGATCGAATTCATTTATTCCCAACATTAACTACAGCCTCCTCAAAATTACGAGGTCTTTGTCCAGACAAACTATATTTCAAATTCTACTTAACTCCTCCCATTTGGGAATATGAAGAATATGAACCAGCTCAACATATAGTCCTCGTCACCGAATACGCTGGCTGGTAGGACTCCTTTCCAGTCCAATTCCTTTCCCCAAATGGCGACGAATACTATAACAAAGGACTCCACACAGTTCCTCCAAGGATTTTAGAAATAAATTTAAAGATCGACAGAGCCTATGCTTAATTACAGCAGCAGCACATTATGGAAACCTTTCCAGCAGGCTTTCACATCTTCCATCATTCTGCAAATTGGATTTTTGCCACCAACGTCCAAGGCGTCTTGAAGTTACTAGTACCAAGATTCTCCGGAAACTTCATTCATGAACCCCGTTGGTCGTTAACAATTCCATGGCAATAGTTGCAAACAAAAAGAAAAATTCAAAAAGCAGAACAAAATTCCTTCACCAAGAAAAAAGCATTCAATAGAAGCAGTCAACAAAGCAAAAGCAAAAGCAGATTCCTCGACAAGACTCAAAGCTCTCGAAGCTACCAAGATTCCAAGACAGACGAGACACGAAAGCTCTCGCTGACAAGACTCAAAGCTGACCAGATTCCTCGACAAGACTCAAAGCTGACCGACAAGACTCAAAGGTGACATCCGACAAAGACAAAAGCAAAAGCAGATTCCTCGACAAAGACTCAAAGCTCTCGACAAGACTCAAAGCTGACAGATTCCAAAGCTGACGAGACACAAAGACTCTTCGACAAGACTCAAAGCCAAAGCAGACGGGACGCACAGACAAGACTCAAAGCAGATTCCAGCCATCTCATCACACCAGAAGGTTCGGCCCTCTCCTATAAATTCAAGGCCACTTCGTCCATTCAAAGGCAGAGCTTAGAACTTAGAACTCAGAACCTAAGAATGCTTAGGATTTCCTCCTGTAATCCCCTTCTCCTCCTTTCAAATTCAAAAGTGTACTCCTTCTTGTATCCAGACTACTAATTCAAGACAAGCCTTGTAAGCTCTCACTTTTGTAATTCAATATTTTGCAATAATACTTCATCTTTTATTCCATTTTCAAGCATTTCATCTTAAGTAGATTTTGCATTCATTTCTCGATCAAACGCTCTCACAACAGGGTTACATTACGCACCTCCAACTCAATAAAGAGGAATCAGGAGGCAGAAGTTCAGAACCTTTCACAGGGTATTCGGCTTCTAGTCCTGTTACGAGCGATCGCTCATACCACTGTTCATCTTCTTCACACTGACTCATACTGTTCATCAGCACTGTTCATACTTCACTATGCATCATAACTGTTAGTATTCACTATTTATCACTACTGTATCCATACTTTATTGTTCATTGTATCCATACTTTATTATTCATTCATACGTTCATACGTAGTATAAGCTCCATTCTAGTCATATTCTGTAGACCGTATCATCTCTACCCTAGCTGCCCTCCTGTCCTGCCTGATACCATTACGGACCTAGGGGCAGGACAGGAGGGCAGCTAGGGTAGGATGATACGGTCTACAGAATATGACTAGAATGGAGCTTATACTACGTATGAGCGTATGAATGAATAGTAAAGTATGGATACAATGAACAGTAAAGTATGGATACAGTAGTGATAAATAGTGAATACTAACAGTTATGATTCATAGTATGAATGCACAGTGAAGTATGAACAGTGCTGATGAACAGTATGAGTCAGTGTGAAGAAGATGAACAGTGGTATGAGCGATCTCTCGTAACAGGACTAGAAGCCGAATACCCTGTGAAAGGTTCTAAACTTCTGCCTCCTGATTCCTCTTTAATGAGTTGGAGGTGCGTAATGCAACCCTGTTGTGAGAGCTTTTGATCGATAAAATGAAATGCAAAGTCTACTTAAGATGAAATGCTTGAAGATGGAATATATGAACTATGAAATATTATTGCCAAATATTGAATTACAGGAATTGAGAGCTTACAAGGCTTGTCTTGAATTAGTAGTCTTGATTCAAGAAGGAGTACACTTTTGAATTTGAAAGGACGTGAAGGGGATTACATGAGGAAATCCTAAGCCCTCTTGGTTTTGAGTTCTAAGTTCTAAGCTCTGCCTTTGAATGGACGAAGTGGCCTTGAATTTATAGGAGAGGGCCGAGCCTTCAGGAGTGATGAGTTGGCTGGAATCTGCTTTGAGTCTTGTCTGTGAGTCCCGTCTGCTTTGGCTTTGAGTCTTGTCGGAGAGGCTTTGTGTCTCGTCTGCTTTGGAATCTGTCAGCTTTGAGTTATGTCTGCTTTGGAATCTGTCAGTTTTGAGTCTTGTCGAGAGCTTTGAGTCTTTGTCAAGGAATCTGCTTTTGCTTTTGTCTTTGTCGTATACTGCTTTTGAGGTGTCCCGTCTGCTTTGGGATCATGTCACCTTTGAGTCATGTCTGCTTTGGAATCTGTCAGCTTTGAGTCTTGTCGAGAGCTTTGAGTCTTTGTCGAGGAATCTGCTTTTGCTTTTGTCTTTGTCGGATGTCACCTTTGAGTCTTGTCGGTCAGCTTTGAGTCTTGTTGAGGAATTTGGTCAGCTTTGAGTCTTGTCAGCGAGAGCTTTCGTGTCTCGTCTATCTTGGAATCTTGGCAGCTTCGAGAGCTTTGAGTCTTGTCGAGGAATCTGCTTTTGCTTTTGCTATGTTGACTACTTCTGTTGAATGCTTTTTCCTTGGTGAAGGAATTTTCTTTTTACATGTCACATGGATCTTGTCCACCGATAGGATCTGATGAAGAGGATGTTGTTGAGCTTGCTCGTGACCTATTGAGTTATTTCTGCATTTTTCTGAATTTTTGGAATTTTAGGAATTGTTGGAATTCATCTTCAGAGTCTGAGTCTTCTTGAATTGTTATTGGAGCCTTGGGCTTTGGAGTAACTGGAGAGTCTGTCTTTTTAGGAACTTGTTGAATTTGATATTGAAGCCTTTTGTCAGTGGTGATGAACTCGGCAACTGTTGTGTAAGAACATATTGTTTGGTTGAATTTGTCCCACCACATGATCTTGAATTCTCTGAAGAGGCTCATTGGAAATTTGTCAGTGGCACTGTAATGTTGAGCAATTTGGTAGCTCCAGCATAGGATCCATGAAACTTTGAATTCTCTGTAGAATTGTATTGTCTTCTCGTAGTGCAATCCTTTAGCTTTGAGTAGGTAGATGTTGAATCATTTGAGTACTGTGGATGATAGGATATCTGTTGTGGGTCCATATGAATGCCACCATTCATAGAACCAAATTGGAAATTCTTCTTGGCAGTTTGAATGAAAGGTGAAGAACCATGAGTGGTCGAATGGCCTGTAAAGGAAGGCACGATACCATCCCATCCTATAGTCATGATAGGAATAACCTTTTGGAATATAGTTGACTGTGAAGTCTTTTGTAGTGGCAAGGCTTGCCCATTCTGATGGCTTGATGATTCTTTTGATAACACATTTTGATTAATAGATTTGGTCAGGATTGTGCTTGTCCATGGTGTGATATAGCTCGATAGAGCCGGAGTCTACAAGGACAAGTTCATAGTATCTTTGGTCTTTGAGTGGATCATCTGGAATCCATTGGCAACCTAATGGTATGATTTTGTTGATGAATGAAGTAAGGGTTCTGTAATCGGGGACTTCATTGAAGGTAGTGAGTAGTAAATGGTCTCGATTCTTTTTTGCAAAATAGGGAGATGAATCGGATGTTGACCGAGGCCTTGAAGTATTTTGAATCTTTGAAGAAGGTGTTGGAGAAGTTATAGCATAAGGAAGAGGAGGAAAGTTTCCTAGAACTTGGAATCTATTAGGACTTTGAATAGGAGATGTAGAGAGGGATGAGATTTTTATCTCATAGTCTTTTGAGTTGACTGTCTTCTGAATTGGAGACTTCCTTTGTCTTCTTTCATTTTGAATCTATTTGTTGGGGAATTGTCAAGACTGAGAATAGAGATGATGGTTTGCCATTTATGAAAGATATGCTTAGATGCATTGGTCTCTACTATTATGAATGCATGGGGAGTGCAAAGGTTTGAATGAACCTTTTTTATGCAGGGACCTGAATGAATTGTTTGAGGAATGCAAAGACTTGTATGAACTGTGCGAGGGGTGCAAGGAGTTGAATGAATCTTTTCCTGTTTGACTACCTGAGTGTTGACATTTTGAATGAAATTTATACTAGGGTAAATTGAACTAGTTTGTAGGGCCTTCAATTCTTCGTAGCTAATAGGAATTATAAAGTTGAATAAGATTTTTTTGTCCCATGATATTCGTACCTAAGCCGTTGGAATCAATCCAAAATGGGTAGATTTGAGTTAAAAATGGAATTCCTAATATTACATCAGTGTTTAAACCTTTAACAATAATGAATTGATGTTTGAAACAGATTTTTTCATTACATATTGATATTCTTGTGAGTTTTCCCATGACTCTTAATGGTGAATTATTTGCCGTTACCAATTCTTCATTTGTTGATTCATAATATTTCGTTGGAAAGATCCCGTCTCTGATTACACTATGATCAGCTCCTGAATCTATCATGGCTGTAATGGTTAATTTGGAATTATTAATGGCAAGTGTTATTTGTATGAACCATTTTTGATAATTAAATCTTTGAATGGTCGAAATGAATTTAGGGTTTGAAGGTTCAGCGGTGGAAATAGTGATTTCATCTAAGGAGAAGGGTGGTTCTTCAGTTGTAATTTCTTTTCCTTTATTAATTTGACTTTGAATAAGGGACATTTGTGTTTCATAAGTTAAGTTTTTTGTTTCTATTTGTCGTAGATCCTTTTTAATATGTTTGATTTCTTCTTTTAATTGTTTTACTTCTGTTCGGATTTCTTGAATGTTATTTGATTTGGCCTTTAGGCAGGTATTAATCGGATAAGTTTCAAAAAGTTTTGAAATGCTAAAGGGTTGAGTTAGGAGATTATCCTTTTCTTTTTCTTCATTTACTATTAAAGTTTTTAATCTTTCTAAGTGTTCCTTTTGTTTGTCTGGATCAGGAATTTGTTGTATCATATCAAA
Source organism: Agave tequilana (assembly GCA_038442645.1). Taxonomy (NCBI): domain Eukaryota; kingdom Viridiplantae; phylum Streptophyta; class Magnoliopsida; order Asparagales; family Asparagaceae; genus Agave; species Agave tequilana. The sequence goes on from JAVJIF010016546.1 coordinate 56,288, forward strand.
TATTAATTCTTTTGATTTTCTTTTCAAAGTATTTTCCTGGGACATATTAATCATATTGACTTGTTTACATTTACAAGCAGTTTCGTTTGAATCACTAGAGGTTGATGAATTATAGAAGTCATCGTCGTCAGATATTTTATTAATTTCAGAATAGATTTGTATTCTTTCTTTTAATTTCTCTTTTATATTTGAATCCACATATGACATGTCATTTATTATTTCATTAATTTTACCTTTTCCCTTTGATCTACATCTATTCGCCATGTGACCTGGTTTGCCACATTTATAACAAGTAATCGATTTGGATTTATTTTGATAATAATTATCGTTTGAATAGTTTTGAGAATTCTTATGTCTTCTTGGTTTATAATTCTTATTAGTAATCATTTTTTGAGTATGTTTCTTTTCTTTTGAAGGAGCTCTTATTCCTGTGATGCCAAATGCTTCACAGAAGGAGCCCATTTCTTGGCGTTTGTTGCCATATTTGGCTTGGAATTTTAACTCTTGACACGCTTGTAATGCTTCCTTTTTGACAAATGCGAATAATTGACCGTATGTTATGGTACTAAAGTCAATGTTATCGTCTTCTACTCCCATAGCTTTCTTAATACTTGTAAATACTCTTTGGGAGAATAAATTAGTAGACCAGTAATGAATTTTTCTTTCCAAAATGACTTGGTTGAATCGGATCGTTTTAATACATTAGTCAGGAACATGTCCTTATACCATCTAAAATCAGAGAGGGTTGGACATCTTAAATTAGTAAGGAATATTTTTGAGGATCCTAATTCTTCTGTAGGATTTCCTACAAAATGAGTTGCTATTGTAACAATGAGAAAATTGGCTGAATCATTTTTCTTTGTAATTATTCCTTGGTCATCTTCTACTTCTATTTCGTGATTTAAAATGGTTTGTTTTTCTCCTAGGGTTAATGAATTATCCCACCAATATTTTAACTGTCCAGTGAATCCAGTGACTATGTAGACTGTGGCATTTTGTTCTGGTAATCGGTTGGTTTTGTAGGCTGTTACTGCCATACCTATCTCTTGTAGGGTATTGAGTATTTTGTATTCGCTTTTTCCGTCTATATTCCATTCGTAGACAGAAGTGCCATCATAGCTTGATTTGAATATTGCTTTTTCTTCGTATTGAATATCTGGAGGAGTCGGCCTAGAATAATAGTTCCTAGTGTTGCCTTTATGCCAATTATACGAATTTTGATTATTATTTCTGTATGAATTGTTTCTCTTGTATTTTGTACCTACTCGATTAATTTCTAAATTTTGGTCTGTTCCTTGAATATTATCTTCTATTTGATTTATTTATTGTACTAATGAGTCATCTGATTCGTCTGTGTTTCAGATTCTGATTTATCCTTTTGTTTAATGGTGTTAACTCTTGAAGTATTATTAATTTCTTCTAAGGCTTGATTTACTCGTTCTAATAAACTGGTTGGCTAAAATTTTTCTTTAATAGTATTAACCTTTGAAGTACTTGGAGTGTTTTCATTAATTTTTTCTAGAGCTTGAGTTACTCTTGCTAGTAAATTCGTTGGTTGAATCTTTTCTTCGTATTCTACAGGTAAACTATTTGGTTGGAAATGTGGTTTTGAATGGCTTTATGGGAACTTAGGATTGGAATCCTTATGAGTCCTTTTAATTTCTGTTGATAGAGAATCAATTTGTTGAGTTATGATATGTAACAATTGATTTGAATAATTATTTTGAAGGTATACCTTTTTAATGTCGTCAATGTTGACTGGTTCATTATTATTTTTTCCTCTTTTGAAGGGTGAAGCAGTGACTTCTCCTTCATTAGTTTGAATCTTGATGGATTCTAATGGTGGATGAATTGAAGTTACAGTATTTCCATCTGTGAGTTGCCATTTCTTATATAGACTAGTTTGGACATTAATTTGGGATTGTTCGTATGGGTTTTGAATTCATTGCTTTTCTAAATAATATTTTAACCAAAATTCAAAAATGAAATCAAACTTATGTTCGTTCATGAATATGATCCATTCTTTTATCAGTTTCTCTTTGTAAGTGCTATCGAATTTTGAGAACCAATTAAAATATTTGGAATCCCTAAAGTCTCTCATTAATTCGAAACATCTGTTAACGAATGGCTTCTGACTAGTAATAACATTAATTTCTCCAGTAAAGTCTGCTCTCATTTGGGATGATGTTGGAGAGTAACTTTCTTGATTTACCTCTGGAAGAGGTGATTTATGGAATACTTTGATGGGTTGTAGGAAGGAATACTCAGAACATGATTTAATACTTGGTTCGGCGTACCTATAGGAAGTTGAAGGTTTTTCCCTAAATGAATTAAATCTTATTAATACTGTTCCGTCGATTTCTTCTATGATGTCAGAGATTTTTGTTCTGTCTATGTCTCTAAGATTTTGAGGGTTTTCTATTTTGAATTCTTCTGGGATTGTAATCTCATTCCATTTTAATCTTTGGGGACGAAAGTCTTTGACTGTCCAGCTTCAATCTGAAGTAGGATAGTTTCCTCTTGAGTGGGTGAGCCTATCATTTTGAATCTTGGGTTCATATGAGAACTCATTAATTTAAAGTATATTTTGTACATAACTGCTACTTGTTCGGTGAATCTTTCGAACTCATCACCTTGCAAGTGGATGTCTAAGATTAATGAATCTAGGAATAATGGGTCGGTCAAAGATACAGAGTAATTTGGCATACAGTTGAAGTAAACTGGTCCATTACATATGTTGGTTTGAATCATGGATAAGATGGATGACTTATATCTCTTGAGTCTTTTATCTCTTAAGGCTGTGTATACAGGAATGTCAACGCCAGTGTGGACTAGTGGCTTAATAGCAATTTGAACTAATCCAAAATGAATATATCAGAATCCTTTCTTAAGGAACTCCTGTAACGCTAGTTTGGATAATAGTTGAATAGTTTGAGATTTGTTTTGAATGTTAAATGTTTCTTCATGAATTTTAATAGCATATGATGTTTTGAAATCAAAAGTACCTATACTGTAAACATTTTCTATCATTTCATTTGGAATTCTCCATTCTAAGAAATCTTCTTGAACTATATCTTCTCTACTCTTTACTACTTTTCTGTTTGATCCTGAGGACGGACTGGAACCTAGAAACATTCTTCTAACAATATTAGTCATTACTCGTGTGTGATTAACTGTGTATGGGACTCTGGGTAGACTGGAACTATGCCTGGAACACCCTATCCACGGGCTTAGCAACGAACTCACTTGCTTACCAACGGACTGACTCGATTTCCCAAGCCTACCAGAATACAACACCCAATTAACCGACTGTATACTGAACTATTGGTCGACTGGAACTATGCCTGGAACACAATGCCTGGAATACCCTAAGGCTTACCAGCGGACTAACTTGATTATCCACGGACTTACTAGATTACCAAAGTCTACCAGTTACAGCATGCAATTGCTACGCACTTATGCTGACTAACATGCAAGAAACATGGCTCTGATACCATTACGGACCCAGGGGCAGGACAGGAGGGCAGCTAGGGTAGAGATGATACGGTCTACAGAATATGACTAGAATGGAGATTATACTATGTATGAACGTATGAATGAATAGTAAAGTATGGATACAATGAACAGTAAAGTATGGATACAGTAGTGATAAATAGTGAATACTAACAGTTATGATGCATAGTATGAAAGCACAGTGAAGTATGAACAGTGCTGATGAACAGTATGAGTCAGTGTGAAGAAGATGAACAGTGGTATGAGCGATCGCTCGTAACAGGACTAGAAGCCGAATATCCTGTGAAAGGTTCTGAACTTCTGCCTCCTGATTCCTCTTTAATGAGTTGGAGGTGCGTAATGCAACCCTGTTGTGAGAGCTTTTGATCGATAAAATGAAATGCAAAGTCTACTTAAGATGAAATGCTTGAAGATGGAATATATGAACTATGAAATATTATTGCAAATATTGAATTACAGGAATTGAGAGCTTACAAGGCTTGTCTTGAATTAGTAGTCTGGATTCAAGAGGAAGTAGGAATACACTTTGAATTTGAAAGAAGGAGGAGGAGAGGATACAAGAGGGGATCCTAAGCACTTGTGTTTTTAGCTCTGTTTTAGCTCTGCCTTTGAATGGATGAAGAGGCCTTGAATTTATAGGAAGGCGTCGAGCCTTCTGGAGTGATGAGTCATCTGGAATCTGCTTTGTGTCTCGTCGAGCTTTGCGTCTCGTCGAGAGCTTTGAGTCTTGTCGAGTCTGCTTTGGAATTTCGTCAGCTTTAACTTTGAGTCTTGTCGAGCTTTGTTTGCTTTGGTGAGTCAGCCTTGGAATCAGCTTTTGAGTCAGCTTTGGGTCTTGTCGCCTTTGTCAGGAGTCTCGTCGACCTTTGTCGGCGAAGGAATCTGCAGCTTTATGTCTTGTCATCTTTGGAATCTGCCTTTGAGTTTTGTCGAGCTTTGTCAGGAATCTTGTCTTGTCTGCTACTTTGTGTCTTGTCTTACTTTGTCTGGAGTAGAATCTGCTTTTGAGTCTTGTCTGCGAGTCTCGTCTGCCTTTGAGTCTTATCGAGAGCTTTTGCTTTGGAATCTTTGTCAGCTTTGAGTCTTGTCGAATTTTGAGTCTTGTCTACTCTAAGCTTTGAGTCAGCTTTGAGTTATGTCTGATGGGAATGCCTTGTCTGGTGTCTGTTCTTTATTGGAAAAGGAACCTGAATTATCGCCATGGGAATGTCGGCCAGCGAGGTTCATGAATGAAGTTTCCAGAGAACTTCGGTACCAGTAATTTTAGGATTCCTTGTTCATTAGTGGCAAAGATCCTATTTGCAGAATGGTGGAAGATATGGTAACCGGACGGAAAGGCTTCCATAATTTGTTGCAGTTGTCGTTGAGTATAGACTTTGTCTATTCTTAAATTTATTGGGGAAATTTCTGTCGGCACTGGATGGAGTCCTTTGTTGTAAAATTCGTCTCCATTTGGGGAAAGGAACTGAGCTGGAAAAGAGTCCCACCAGCCATAGTACTCGGTAACAAATACTATATGCTGAGCTGGTTGATATTCTTCATCCTCATAATTTGGTGGGATTGAGTAGAATTTGAAATACAGTCTGTCAGAGTAGAGACCCCGTAGCTTTGCAGTAGCAGTGGTTAATGTAGGAAATAAATGAATCCGATCTCGGTATGAATCAGAAACCAGTCCATAACAAAGACAATTTTCTATGGCCCAAATTTTCTGTGACTGGGGAGTGTCTGGATTCAATAGGAGTCTTAAGATAGAGGAATTTGGTCTGATAACTGGTTGAGACCCTTCAGGGAATGTATGAGAAAGCTGATTTATTTTATGAATCAGGTTGGCTTCGGCAGTGCTGGGTGTTTGCATTATTTTGTAGTAGATTTCATCGAGGAGTTTTTCTACTACTTCTCAATGAGGTCCTGTCGATCTCGAAGGAAAAAGATTAGTCTTTCTGAAGGGTAAGAAGAGTCTTATCAGAGCTATTGCTCTTCTTGAAGTGGGATAAGGTATTTTTGGATGGCATGTGGAAGGGATTTTGAATCGGAGATTTGCCTTTGTCTGTGTTCATTTTGAATCTAGTGTAAAAATTCTCGGGTTAGGAAATCAGGTAAGTAATTACTGGAACCTTTGAGAAATTCAATATTAAAGTCAAAAACAGAAAGAATGGCTTGCCATCTAGCGAAGATCTGCTTAGATGCAATATTTTGAACATCTTTTTCAAGGATATATTTGGCAGATTGGCAATCTATGCGAAGGAGGAATTTTTGTTTAAAAGATCATCCTGAAATTTGAAATGCATTGGACAATGGAAAGTATTTCTTTTTTGATTGTGGAATATGATTTTTGAGATCCTAGCCAAATGCCAGAGTGGAATCTAACTAATTGTTCCTGTGATGAATGCATGAATTTTTGTTTTAGTATTCCTCCGTACCCTATATTGGATGCATCTGTTTCTACTATCATGAATGCATGAGGATGAGGGATGCCTAGGCAGGGTAATGAATGAACTTGTTCTTTGACTTGCTTGACTATTTGGGTGTGCTTGTTTGACCATGCTGGAGGATCCTTTTGAAGTCTTTGGAATAGTGGTGCACAGGTTATCCATATTTTAGGAATAAAGTCAGACACATAATTTAGACAGCCTAGAAACCTTTGTAATTGAGTTTTGTCTTTGATTTCGTCGGGGAACTTGTCTGCAAACTCTATTGATCGGGTGATTGGTGTTATGGTTCCTCTATGAATATTGTGTCCTAGAACTCTGATGGAGGTTTGGAATAGTTTCATCTTGGTTAGGGAAACTGCTAGCCCATTCCTTTTTATTGTAAGGAAGAAGGTATTGAGATGTTTGAAGTGTTGGTCAATGTTTTCTGAGTAGATGAGACGTCATCAATGTATACTATTGTGAATGTTGTATAAGGGTTGAATACGTCATTCATGATTCTTTGAAATTCAGAAGGGGCATTTTTTAATCCGAATGGCATTACGTTCCACTCATAATGACCGAATGGTACAGTGAATGCCGTCTTGTATCTGTCTTGATTGGCTATTTGAATTTGCCAGAATCTGGACTTCATGTCGAATTTGGAAAATAATTTGGCATTGTATAACCTTTTTAATAGATCTTTTTGTTTGGAATTGGTATCTGATCCATTGTAATACTTTATTTAATGGTTTATAATTGATTACTAATCTAGGAACTCCTCTTTCCTTTTCCGCTTGTTTCATGACGTAAAATCCTGCACAGCTTCACGGGGATTTGGAAGGTCGTATTAATTTTTTTCTCAAGGAGGGTTTGTAATTCTGCTTTACATGTTTCTTGTAGATCATGATTCATTTGGATGGGTCGGGCTTTGGTTGGAATGTTTCTTTCTGAGAAATCTTTTTCATAGGAAAGACTTACGATGTGTTTCTTTCTTTCCCAGAAAGCATTAGGAATATCAGAACAGATTTCTTTTGTATATAAGTCCTGAACTTGCTTAATACGCTGTTGTATACGTGTGTCCTTTAATTGTTGGCTTATCCTGTGATACAGGATATCATCTTTAAGGTATAGGAATTTGTTTTGTTTTCTTTGAATTAGGTTTATATTATTTTATAGGGTGTTTAAAATTCTTTGTATCTGATAGGGGTTATGAAGTTAAACAGAATCTTTGTCCCATAATTTTTGTTTCTAATCCGTTTGAATTAACCCAAAATGGATAAATTTGAGTTAGGAATGGGACTCCTAATATCACATCAGTATTCAGGTTATCAACTATAATTGACTGGTGTTTTAAACAAATTTTTTCATTACATATTGATAATTTTGTTATTTTACCCATGACTCTTAACGGTGAATTATTTGCTGTTACTAATTTTTCATTTGTGGGTACGTAATACTTTGTTGGAAAGAAGCCGTCTTTAATTACACCATGGTCGGCTCCTAATCAACCATAGCTGTGAGGGTTACTTTGAAATTGTCAACTGCAAGGGTTATTAGTATGAACCATTTTTTGATAATTAAATCTTTTGATCGCTGAAATGAGTTTAGATTTGAAGGTTTAGTTTTCGAGATCTCAATTTCGTTTGAGGAGAAGGGTGGTTCTTCTATTGCAATTTTCTTTCCTTTATTAACTTGATTTTGAATAAGGCATGTTCGTGTTTCAGAGATTATACCTTTTGTTTCTACCTTTTCTTTTAGATCTTCTTAAATGTGTCTAATTTCCTTTTTCAATTGTTTATTTCTGATTGGTTTTTATAAATGTCATTTGGGTTGGTCATATTCATCGTACTGTCTTGTCTATTTTCACAGGTGGTTTTGTCTGAATCATTGGAGTTTGAAGAATTATCGTTATCAATATTTCAGGATAGATCTGTAATCTTTCTTAAATTTTTCTTTTATATTTGTATCTACGTCCGATAAATTTATTAATAATTCTATTAATTTTATTTTGTCTCTTTGATTTACATCTAGTCAACGTGTGACCTGGTTTGCCGCATTTGTAGCAAGTATTGATTTGGATTTATTATGATAATACTTACTGTTTGTGTAGCTTTTGGAATGCTTATGCTTATTATGTTTTCCATTAGTAATTATTTTTGATTTTGTCTTACCGATGAATTACTTGGATCGTTTGTGGATTCTGATTGATATCGTTTTCCAATAGTATTTAATTTTGATGTACT